>NDXB01013402.1:53219-71986 GCA_002631895.1 Agapornis roseicollis
CTCACCCCAGTTCCTTGCACCACAGCCAGGACTCACTCTGGAATTCCTGCACCACGGGCTTGGTGTTGCTGGATGTCAGCTCCACAGCCAAGAGCCTGTAGCCTGGAAAAGCAAGCAGAAGGTAAGCAAGCAATAGCACAGGTCGCAAGTCACCCAGCTGGCAATGTGCTGCCGGAGTCGTGGTGTAAATAGAGGGAAAGGGACCTGGAGTTAAAGGGAATAAACACATTGTTCAGGTGTTGAGTAAACCAGGGAAGGACTGGGATTCAGGAGGAAACTGGGTGTTGTGGTGACTGCAAAGCCCATCAGCCCATGGTATTCACAGAAGAGGCTGCTCAAAGCAGGACGGTACAGGAGGAGGATGCCCACTACAACAGGGGAATGCCAGGGCCCCACATGCAACTCTGCATTGAGATTCCTGGTTCCGGGACCAAGACAGCTGTGCTTGAGCTCAGTGTGGAGCTCCTGGCTGGCACCGGTGACTCTGCTAATGCATTTAGCTCAGCCTTCCCAAAAGGGGCAAGCCGGAGGTGCTGCTTTCCTCCTTGGCCATGGAGCTGCACCACAAAGACCTCTCCAAGACCTGAAGCAGGAGATGACGATGGAGCTTGCACAGCATCCGCCTGGTCTCTATTATCCTGTCTGTGTTCCTTCTGGAAAAGCCAGAGAAAGATGGGGAGGGAAAAGGTTCCTTAAAGGAAACCTGTGTTTGGTTTTTGTTACACGTTTTTTGCTCACCCAAGATCTGTTTCGGGCAGAACTGTGTCCCTTCGAGTAGATGAGAGCCCTACTCATCTAGAGCTACAATCTGAGTGTGGTTGCAGGTGGGGACAGTTATACCCCGGTGTTGTTGCTCTGAAGGAGTTACGAGTAGAAACAGTCACTCCCAGACAGCGAGACTCCATCAGGCTCCAGCCATTCATTCCTCAGGAATTGCTCACAGCCGGCGTTTTCCCACCCACTAAACACAAGAGATTTAGGCCTATCCCTGAGGGATGACCACAGATTTTAGACAGACGCCAAGTCCTTGGGGTTCTGACACTATTACAGGTACTGAGTGCAGGCAGAGATCAATGTGGCTCCTCAAATCACTGCCGAGACAGAGTTATTGTTGCGTGCGTGGCAGAGGAGCACACAGGAGCAAGGAGCCTGCCCTAAATCACAGGAGAGGGGCTCTTCGTAGCATTCCTTTTGGGGTTCCTTGTCCCCCAGGCTCCCTAGGGCTGAACCAAGGCAATGCTTCCCAGCTGCTCAAGGAGCCAGAGCATCCGTGCTCGTCCCATTTCACTGCTGTTGGCACACTTAGGGTTTGCTTGTTTTAAATCCTCGTTAGTGGCCACTGGCACCTTTTCAACCGAGTATTCCAAAGGTGTTCCTTTAGGCCTCTCTGAGCCCAGTGCAAATAAGCAGCAAAGGGTTTGTGTTACGGCAATCTCACTTCAAAGGCCTCGGCAGCCAGGATGTGGGGAACAGCCGGGCGCAGGCACGCATTCCTTTCGGGAGCAGCAGGCATGCCACAACAGACGCACCTCCAGCTCTGTGTGCGCTGCAGCTCTGAATCCTTACCAGCTCTGTATGTGCTATAGGCTCGGGCACACACATATGGTTGAATCCTAAATGCCGTCAGCTCTCCGAAATGGAATCCAGGACAAGGCAGTGAAGTCTATAGCATATTCTTACGGCACTTCTTTCAGCCTCTGCTTGTTGCTGTGACTCACGGCATCTGAATCACTTCAAAATGCTACCCTGAAACTATAGCATCGGGAGAAAGCTTTACAGACAAGCGCACTGCTAAACCCCCTCTCTCTGCACTGGGTTTAAAGCCTGACCTTCCGTCTCCTTCCATCCCAACCTCCTCTCCGTTCGAAGCAGAGCGCTACCCAGTGATGTACTGTAGGTGTTAGCCATGGGTTAGCAGGATTAGGCCTGCCAGCCTGGAGGTGCGGCAGCCACCCTCGATGCTGTGAGCTGCAAGGGGGAAGCGGTGGTGACAAGCACAGTGCAGAAGGGGCGATGGGAGCAGCAGGCAGGAGACAAGCACTGCTGCTCAGGGCAGCCCAGCCGACCCCTGCCTTGCAAGTGATGAGTGCATGTGGCGGGGAGGAAGCACAGTGTTCCATGTGAGAAGCCTCCAGAGGGAAGGCAGAGGAAGCTGCACGGTGCTGGGCTGGGGAAGGCAAGGGAACGGAGGGCAGGTTTTCGTATGAGAACCAGAAGCCATCAGGTTTAGAAGCACGTGGCCTCAAAATACCCCTCCTTTCGTGTCTCAGCGCTTCAGGCTCTTTTAGCCTCCCTCCTCTTTCAACCCGGCACATCTCTGTGATTCCATGCTTGTGCCGGTGTGGACAAGGTGATGTAGGCAACACGGCAAATAGGACTGTGCCCTCTGGTATGTTCAGGGTAATCAAACTCCTGTGGGGTCTTTTCTGCCCAACTTTCCCTTAGCTGGGCCTTTGGGAACAGCTTCAGGGGCTTAAACCTGTGCTAAATAAAGACTGGATTTATATAGGGTGCTTCAATGTTTTGTTAGCACTCAGTCTTGCCTCCAGCCCAAGGAGCTGCCTTTATGTTTGCTCTGGCACCATAAAGCTGACGCCATCAACTTTAGGCTTGTAACCCAAAGCTGCAGGTTAAAAGCCCCTTCCAGGGAGCAGGTAGGTGGATCCCGCTGGTCAATGAGCTGCGTGCCTCTCTCCTCCCAGTTTTCCACAGGGCCTTCCCAAGCTCCGGCAAGCCAAGCCTGGCTCAGGGCTGGGCTGCCCTGCTGGAGAACAATGTAGATGTGCAGGGCGAGATTAGCACACAAAAGCTGAGGAGCGTCTCCATTCAAACCAAGGAACAGATGGACCCGGGCTGTGTGGGAGCTGATAAACGGGTATAAAAAGGCCATCACCAGGCTGTGGCCGGGCCAAAAGCCCCACTCAGGCATAAATCCCCAGGGCTCAAAGCTGCCTATGTAAGGCTTCATTCTCACCAGCCAGCAGGACTGATTTTAGATGCATGGCTTGTACCCCGCAGTTAAAAGGGTGCCAGCTCTCTGACAGACACCTACAAACAGAGATGTGCCCGCCTGGGCAGGGAGCATGAAGCAGAATTAACCTAGAGGAGGCAAATGCAACGGTACAGAGCAGGGTTTGGCATGCCACGCGGGTCTGCCTTTTGCTTTTCTCCTCTTTGAGGTGCCTGATGGCGCTCAATCCTTCCGGATGCTGATAACAAAGGAGTATCTGGTGGTGTCGGCAGGACCAGGATCCCCGGTCCATGGGAGCCATCTGAAGATGCGAGGAGGTCACATTTCACTCTCGATTCGCTCTCCTCCTGCACTAGGGAAGGCAAAGGAGATGCCTGTCTGCAAGTAGGGTACACGGAGTTCTGGATGGCAATCTTAGCCTGTTTAAATCTCCAGATTGAAATCTCCTGCTTTAAACTAGCACCTGAAAGACCTGCCTGTGCTTGCTGCAGATAAGGTCCCGTGTTAGCATACAGGCCATGCACAGGCTTTTTCCTCTCCTTTTCCTTTCTTTTCCCCTCTTTGGACAGGAGGATTTACTGTCCTACTCCTAAGCAGCCAGCAAAGCCATTAGTATCCACACAGCTTACACAGCCACACTCAAGAGCTGCTATCAAGGAGATATAGAGCCCTCTTAAGACAAAAGCCTCCCTGCAAAGCAGGCTCCTTCCGCAGACAAACATTCCTCCTCTCTCCCATGCGGGAGATTCCATCTTAGAATCACGGAAAGGTTTGGGTTGGAAGGGACCTTAAAGACGACGCCGTTCCGATGGGCAGCGACCCCTTCCACAAGAGCTTCTGGAGGTAAGGATTGCACAATCCTTGGTTGCCATTGCTCATGGCACTGCAGGGTGTTTGGAGAGCAGGTCCCACGTATCTGCACCCTCACCGAGATGAGACAGCTTGTTCCTAAGATGAGATTCACACACCACCCACTTGGCAAATCCACAGCCCCATGCAAGGAGGAGGCACCACGAGCCGTGCTGCAGAGCTGTCTGAACAAGAGCAGTTCCACTTACTCATGGTCTTAGCGTGAGCCTGAGCTCTTGGCTGGACCACGTTGAGCTCGGACCTCGTCCACCAGCAGGTTCTCGTGCTCTGTTCTCCCTAAAGGAGCACCGGTGCTGTAGGAGGGAGCCTGGGATCATGGGAAGAAGGTTGAAGGACACAGCACACGCAGCCCATCTTCCTGGAACAGCTCATAACCCCCCCCCCAGGACAGACATGGCTCGAGGGGCCAAGAGCCAGCTCCACAGAGGGATCTGAATGCTGTTGGCATCAAGGGGGAAGATGGGCAGTTAATACACGTGGCTGTGCATGCCTTGCCCAGCCTCTCAACCTGTGCACGGTCTGGTCTTAGCTCTCCTCTTTTCCCAAGCTCCCGCCCTGGGTTTTGGCTCTTCTCCTGGGAAGGACTGAGCGTACGTGCAGGATGGGAAGGAAGCAACGCTTGGGTGGATGACTAATACCTAATCTTGAAAGAGATTAAGATGGAAGCAGCACGGGCTAGAGAGTTCCCAGCATGTCAGATTGCATCTCTTCCTGCAGGGTATTTTAGGCCACGTTAGGCTCAAAGGGAAGATGGAAAGAGAATTTGCCCCTCCAATTCTGGGAGAGGGAACAGAAAGGGAACAAGGCACGAAGCTTCCGCGGTGCATTGGATACCATTAACCAGGGGATTAAGCCTTGCCCAGCTTATTCCGCCCCTGAGGTCCAGCCCCTCACACAGATGCTTTGCAGTGTGAGGCTGATCTCAAGGCTATGTGGCTCTGAGGGAAGGCCGCAGGAGAGCCTCTCATTGCCTCTGCGCTAAGGCTTTTTGGCAAAAGCCATCAGAGAAGCAAGGCAAGAAGGAAACGCTGAGCTCACGTTGTGTTGTACCCAGTGCTGCTCCTGCCATTCCCATTAACAGCACGGACAGCACGGTCACAGCTTCAAACTGGGCTCCTTCCCAGCCAGCCCACCCCATGACCGCGAATTCATTCACACAAGATGGGATGGGAGGGGAGCTCAGCTCATCCCTTCCTCTGCTTTAGGGCATGGAACACAACCGGCTGCATCCCTCAGGATCCCACCTGCAGGGTTGCCCTGTGGTGACTTTCCTCTCCGTAAGTACCTGCTATCCCTTCAGGTCCAGTGTCCCCTGCAGCCCAGTTAGGATGTACAGTTCCAGCTCACTGGAGGGAGCACTGAGGACCAGGAAGCCAAAGGAAGAGTAAGGGACACGGCATCTCAACCCGCAGTGGCTATACCCTTCTGTGATCTGCTGCCTGGACCGGAGAGCCTTGCATCAGGAAAGGCTGGGAGCAAAACCGGTGAGCACTGAAGAGAAGTGGGAATATTTGCATAGGGCAGACTTGAAACCAACCCTTCCTCCCTATTCCCACTTGCCTTCTTGCATTGTTTCCCTAGCCAGCCCCAAGAGTTGCCACGCAGGCACATCCTACGTTATTTCTCACTTCAGCAAGTCCCTTTCCTCCCCAAAGTGGCAGATGCTGGTACCAAATTAGTGCCAAGTGGGAAGGAACCAGCAGATAACTGTGATAAGGAGCCAGGGGCAACGGTCTTCTTCCTGTCCTCTCCCTTCCTCCCGGCAGGGCTCTGCTTGCAGCAGACACACGATAATGGAAGTCTCCTTCGGTTCAGTGGCATCCGCAGCCAGGATAAGGGGGACAGAGCGAACTCTAAAGGGAAAAGTAAGGGGAAAGGGGGCAAGCTCCTTTAGTTTAGTCTCGTGTGGGAATGTGACTCAGGGATTGCTGAGGAGCTCGTAAGCCCAAGTGATGTTTTCCAGGCTGGATCTCAGCAGGTATTTGACTTCAGGAGGAGCTGGGATTGCTCCGGGCCTGCCTGACCCTGGCTCTGGAGCAGGACCCATCTATCGAAAGCTGCCTGAAATGCAAAGACAGGGAATAAGAGGATATGCTATCAGCACCAGGCTCTGCCATGCACTTTGGTGTCTGGCTCGGTCCCAGCCATCAATACAGAGACTCGCGGGGTTTTAGCCTATAATAATCCTCTCTTTCTCTGTCTGTGACTCTAATCTCTTGATCCTCCGTCCTCCTCCAGCTTGACCAACAAAACGCAGGCCTGAAGTTCTGCTTGTCAGAGAGCAAGCGTGTCATCTTCCTGTGGAAAACGGGAGTTGGGAAGGCAGCGGGAGCCATCAGAGCCAAGGGAAGGGAACAGGAGAGGGCGTGAGCAAGCACACAGAGGACTCCTTTATGCCGGGGCTGAGAGCAGCTCTGGGTCTGAGGACGTGATTCCCACTTCTACAGTGTCCTTTTTGGGCGTCTGATTCCAGCCTCGGGTAGAAACCAGTTGTCTGTGTCCTGTGCAGCACAAAGCGTGTACGAATGAGCACTGCAAGAGCCTGATGGCAGGCACCGAGGGAACATTCGCATCTGACCGAGAGCCGTCATTCCAGGCGGGAGAGGTGGGGCTGTCTTCCATAAGGAACAAAGGGGAAGAGGCATTCTGCCTGCAGGCACGGGAGCTGGGGCGATGCTATTCTAGGGGCAGCCCTGACTCACACACGACCAGATTCGAAAGGACTTCCCTTGCTAACATCAGCCTGAGCATAGGCTGCAGACCTGCACGGGGAGATGTGCTGCACGCTTCCGGAGGGGTTGTATCCTTGGGAAGAGCCGCAGGGAATTACAGGGAGCCCAGATGAGCTCCCAGGCAGATGAAGATGGGAAGCTGGACAAGTGGGAATAAATAAGCAGGGGAAGAGGGGGGGGGAAGGAATGCCCTGGCAGAGCAAAGAGCGAGGAGCGAAAGCCATCCTGGCTCTTGCCACCCTGGGCTCCCGGCCGAGGCAAGCCTTTGGCATGGAGGGGTTAAAAGATGGCTTGTGCTGGGGAAGCTGAGCTCCCCGCGTCCCTGGGAACTGACTTCTCCCAGCCCCTGACTTGTTTTCCTCCTTCAGCATCATCTGCTGCTATTTTTAGCAGAGAATTCTCTCGGCTGAATGCTCCCAGTTGAGTCCCGGGCAGAGGCCCCGTTCCCACTGACGCAGCCCCGCAGCACGCACTGCTCCCCAGCTCAGCTTAGCCCTGGTTTGTGTCCTGCTGCCTTTGGGGTTCAGGTGTCCCTCCAAAGCCAAGGGGGACAATCCACCACCACCACCACCCCCCCCCCGGCACGCTGCAGGCATAAGAAACGCACTCACGGCCCCTAAAAGCCAGGCTGCAAGCTCAGAAGCAGCTAAAGGAGAGGGGGGACTGCACTTGGTTTAAGTGCTTGCAGGAAACATGAATGGCCAAGAAGGAGGGAAGGAGACAGAAAGAAGTGATTGGGCTGACTTTAATAACAGGATCTGCTTCTCAGCACTCAAATCTCTTTGGATTCATTCCAGTTCCTCCAAGGGAAAGCGTGGAAGCCTTTTATTGTTCGCAAAAGTTGCGGCTAAAATCAGACTGGATGAAGTTTAAGGAAATACCTCTCAGAGGACAACCCTGCCTTGGCTGCTTGGAAACAAAGGAGGTAACTCCCTTCCTCTTCACTGGCTTTCCTGGGGGCTTTACTCCTCCTTAGCCCAAATGGCCCATCAGTCCATCACTCCCTTCCCTTTGCTCCAGAGCAAGCTATGTGCAATGAGCGACGTCAGTGAGCATCACAGGGTAGCGATGCTCACTTTATCTCCTCCTTTATCTCCACCCTGCCAGACATGGGATGTAAACCAAAAGGCCAGATCAGGGCACAGGGATGGACAAACAGGAATGTGCAGTTAAAGCCGGGTGACCTGCGAGGATCAAGCACTCTGGAGCCTGTGAATGAAGCAGCATCAGTTGGTTACAGCAGAGCCACAGTCAAGAAGGTCCCTCTAACAATGGCCCCTTCTTGGTCAGAGGCTCTGTGGCCTGCGTGTCTTGGAGCCGTGTCAGTGCAGCAAACAGCTTTGGAACGTATTTGTACTCCCTGCAGCAGCGCAAGAAGCCAGCCCAGACACACAAGAGCAAGCTGGGCTCTTTTCTGCTCCTCGCCTCGGTGCCAAGTTTCCAGCTCTGCTTGAAACCTGTGGCAAGGGAGAGGATGAGGCAGGGTAAAGAAATCCTCTGCTTCCAGCTCGTGTTTGCAGGGATCTGCAGCTGCGTGCGGGAGAGGGGAGCCGCATTGCACTAACACTGCACCTCTGAGGGCCTCAGGAGGGCTAAACCTGCCTTGGCCCTTCTCCCCACCTAGGTTTTAATGGGGCCGTGAGCCACCTTCACCTGGATACACCACAGATGCTGCACGAGGGCTTGTCCCAGCGCCGAGAGGATCCCAGGAGCCCAGGGTTTCTCTCTCCCGACCTCCCCATCCGCATCCCAACACATGGGCACTTAACCTCCGATGCTCCCTTGGAAACGCCAGCGACAGCGTCTCACGGATGAGCATGTTTCCCCCTTCACATCTGCCCCTTGCACCAGATGCTGCCAGAGCATCTCTGTCCTGGCTCCGCTCCCAGCTGAAGGACACAATAGGCGTTTGAATGCAGCCTCCACTTCCCCTCCCAGACAGCCTGGGGGACATGGCACATCAGAGCCGAGCTCGGAGCACGGCTTGCCAGCCAGCGACACATCCCTCCCGATCACGGCCTGCCTTTTCCTCCCCTCCCAATGGAGATGAACTCCTGCTACAGTGGTTCCTGGCCATGCAGGCCAAGTCCCGGCAGCATCCGGCCAAGAGCCAGCCTGATCCCTATCCAGATGCTGCTAGAACCGAGTGACATCCTGGATTCCCAACCCTGCTGCCCCGAGCGCTGGGTGATGGACCTCTCCTGTACCTCTCTGCCATGGAAGCACAGTCTTGGCCTTCCCCTTGGTCGTTCCTCATAGCATCCATGTGCAGTTAACTGCTGCGGGCGCAGAGAGGAGCAGCTCCACCGTGCAGGGGGTTCAGCAAGAGCCAGCTGGGATTCTGCTGGAGAACCCTTGTTCCGTGTCTCTGGAAACAGCCCTGCTGCATCCTGGAGCCGTGCAGCCTGTCTGGCACCGCTTGTGTGCTTCAGAGGCAGCGACAGAGGGGGAGAAAAACCTGTCTGTGCACCCCTTACCTTCCACGGGCTCCCATTGCCACATCAAAGCACTGCCTCAGCCAGAGTGGGCAAGCAGTAATCCCCAGCTCCAGCCAGAGGCAGACACATCCCATTGTGCTCCATCTTTAATCCAGGCCCTCCTGACTGCGGGAGGAGAGGCCGGATGCAAAACCTCATTGCAGGCACACCAGGAGATGGTTCCTGGCCTCCCATCACTTGCATGGGAGCTGTGTCCTTGCTGCTCAGCATCCAGGTACGACCAAAGCCTCCTCTCCTTCCTCCCAGCACTGTGCAAACCCCCAGCTCCTTTCACAAGCAGCCCTCAGACCACCCAGAGACCAAGGATCACCTTCCTATGGCACCCAAGGGGCCAGTGTAAAGCAGTGGGTCCCTGTCAGAGCAGGACAAAGTCAGAGGAGCTCAAGGGAAACCAAGGGAAGTTGAGAATGCGGCATCAAGCATCACCGGCAAGCATCAAGCGTGGACCCTCTGCAGCCACCACGAGAGCAGCATCAACCTTATTGTTACAATAAGGATCCTCTGAAATAGCTTCTGTGCGAGAGGCAGCTGAGAAAATCCAGCCTGGCTTTGTTCTGTCTGGGACAGAACCAGCCTGTCGTTAGCAAACCGCTGTTAACAGCCCTGTCTCATTAGTCAGTGTTTAGGGACCCAGGCTGCCATTGTTCAGAAGCCTGGCATTGCAAGGCAGAGCCTTGGTAATGAGGCCTCCAGGAGATGATTCCTCCTGACAGCCCCACAATGACCTAGAAATCCTACTTAATTCCCTGTCAGGGAGGTGCTGGGGCTGATTGGAGAGGGATGCTGCAGCCTCTGCTCGCGCTGCGGGCTCTGATGGGTAGCAAAGCTCCCCCCATAAAGCAGAGGGGAGGCCCCCAGGCTCCTCTCCTCATCTGAAATCTGTGCTTAGCACAAAGGGAGAGGCAAGAGCAGGCACCTGGAAACAGCCTGGGCTCCTTCGAAGCCCCCTCAAAACAGCACCTGGATGTGGACTTCTCAGTGCGATAGGCACCATCTCCGTCTGGATCATGCCCGTGGCAGGGGGTTGGAATCAGGTGAAATCTTTAAGGCCCCTTCCAACCCAAACCATTCTAATGCTTGCCTGCAGACTGTGCCAAAGCCAAGTCCCCTGCGTTGAACAGCTCAACCTTTACTGCTGTTCCCAGGCCTGGAGCAGCTCACCAACAGCATCCAACAGCCAGTGGAAGCAGGTATGGATGTGGGATGAGCAGCAGCTCTCTGCCCTGTTCCCCGGGGGCTGGCACACGCACTGCTTCCAACAGGCAGCATGTGTGCGTGGTTGGGAACCTTTAGGCTGCATGGCCAGAAGATGAGGTAGGCTGGAATGTGGGCTGGATACAGCTGACCTCCAAGACCATCCCCTATAAAGACCCTTCCAGGCCATGTGCTTGGCAGCTGCTTGAGGCAGCAGAGCAGGGGCTAAGGCAGGAATGCAGGAGCTGAATGCGGTGTCTGTTCAAGAGGGGTCTCGGGGCTGCCTCCCGTGTGGAGGAGCTCTCTCCCAAGCCCCTGCAGAGGAATGCATCGTGTGCACGGCTGCTCATCCCAAAGTGCACATGTGGGGAGGGCACAGGCTCTGCCTAACCCTAACCCTAACCCTTACCACCGGCCAAAGCAGCCTCTAGAGACAAGGCCCCTCCGATGTCAGCACCAGAAGGAGGGCTCTGGAAGGGAGAAGCCAGCTCCCTCTGCACTAGCTCTGCTGGCACGGGCAGAGGATGTGCCTCGGAGACATGAGGAACAGCCATATGCTGAGAAAGCAAGGACCAGCTTTATTGTACCCGCCTGTGTTCCCAGCAGAGACGTGCTTTAAAGGCTGCCTTGCAAAGCAGGAATCGAATCCAAAGGTGCCTCTTCCTCGCTGCCATCCCCTCACCAGTTATCTCCATCCTGCTCCGTGAGCCAGGAGATGAAAGGATCGTAACGCCACTTCTCTTCCCACTTCAGAACGCGCTTACAGCTTGCTGTTGAAGAGGAGGACGGTGGAGCCTGGGGAAGCAGCTGTAACTACTGCTTGTCAGTGAGGGCCCCAGGAAAAGGAAAACAGGCAGGGAGGAAAAGAGGGAAGCCTTTGTAGCAAAGATGTCCAGAAGATGACAGATGTAAGATGTATGGCATGCGTGTGAGGATGCGCCAGGAATTGAAAAGCTCTTGGGAAACATTTAAGCAGCCAAACGATGGGATGTTTGTCACCAGAGCACAAGAAGCTCCACAAACACGCTCCTCGCAAGCCAACAGCAGGGATCCCCTTACATGCTGCACGCAACCCAGCTCCAACAGTTGAGGTCAGGTCACCACACACCCTCTCCCATAGAGCCTCCTGTTTCATCTCTGATCTTGGCACCCATCTCCCCACTACTTGTGACCAGGGTGAACCCGGGTCCGGCTTCCCTTTGTCATTCCATAGCTGAGTCAAACCATCAGAGCAGCCAAACAGGAGCTGGTCCAAATACTTGCAGGAGGAGGAGGAGGTGGGAGAGGAGCATCGCTCATCACAAAGCAAGTCCCCGGTCCTCCCATGCGGGAACACACTGGGCTCTGGAGCCCCCTCTTGTCCCCTGGCAAAGCCCCAGTGCTCCAGCCCGGGATGGATGCTCAGCTGTTGGCTCTGAGGTGCAGTTGGCAACTGGATGCACTGGGGCACCTCAGAAGCTGCTGCCAGCCCCAATGCACGCTTCGAAGGGCTTATCTCACCCTGCTGTGTGGGAGAGATGGGGGTGAGGACAGCTGGGTGCTGGAGCATTCCCGGTGGGAGAAGGGAGAACCTGGTACCTGGCTGAGCTTCCCCTCCAGCACACACAGGCAGAGCTCCCTGCTCCGATGGGATGTGGAAAACTGGCCCAAACGAAGGGGAAACGCCAGCTGTATAAGGATGCTTCCCAACTCCAATAGCTCTGCTTGAGGGAGAATGAGGAGGTGATCACAAGGTGCTCTGCCTTTCATCTCCACATCACCAGTTCAAAGGCAGCTCCATCAGCACTGACCAAGCCGAAGCCGAGTAATAGCTGTTTGTTTGTGCAAAAGGAATGAGATAAGCCACTGCTCCTTGAGAAACCAGCCCAGCCCCATTGAAGCGCTCTATATGCAGAATAGCTAAGACCAGAAAGGGAACAAACCAGCTCTTCTGCTGGAGGAGCTACTGGATCAACAGGGAGATCCATGGTTGAAGCCAACCAAGGCCAACAAGATCCCATGGCTGATCCGCAAGTCGAAGCCAACTTGTTTCATGCTGCATGTGTATCCTGTCAGCAAAGCACAGACCACTCAGGCCAACAGGGAGCTGGGTATTGATGGCTGCCTCCACCTCGGTTGGTGGTATCGGAACCCCTCAGCAACAACAACAACCCACCCTTCCAAGGATCGGGGGGGCACCGGTGACCATAGCATCAGGGCTGATCCGGAGGTACAAGTCGCTGTTGGGCCTTCCCTCTCTAAGGTGTGTTACTGATGCACAGGACCTCGCTTGCAACGGAGCGGGTGTTTGCCGTGCTCTAACACAACAACCCCGAGCAACGTGGTGTGTGTAAAGCAGTATTCCTCATTGGGCTTCTGCAGAGAGCAATGCAGAGGGAAAAGGAAGAGGAGAGCACAGATTTAAGTGTGCATTAAGAACCTTTGCGGGGCTAACAGCAGCGAGGGATGAACTGGTCCTTCGGGTGCCTGTCACTGAGGGAGGATGCTAAATGTTACAGTGAGATTTCACTTCTTTTCCTTTCTTTTGACAGCCCCAAGCAAAGACAGACACCAAGCCATGAAACAGAAGCTCCCGTCACGCAGGTGAGGGCAGTGACATCTCTCAAGGCCTTTGCTTTCCAACCATCACATCCTACGTTGTCTCCATGGCTCATCTTGGTCTAAAAGATCAAGCAGAGCCTTGTTGCTGTGCAGACACAACCACTGTGTCCATAGCAGTTGCACTCGAGCGGGCCTGGGGGAGGTGGGATGCGGCAGGAGCCTTTCCCTTAGGAATACAGAGCAGGAGTGCTGAGCAGAGCACTGCTGGCTGTGTTAAAAGGTGCGACTGGCTCCTCAAAACAGCTCTCTCCCACGACACTGCTTGCCAGGCTTATTGCCTGTTACTAATGAAACCCATATTCAGACTTACTTGGGATACATAGGCTATTAGGGGCTCCTTCAGCACCCATTGAAGGACTTCAACCCTCACCACCCTCACTTTCATCCTTCCAGAACAGAGTCTAAACCTAAGGGCCCCCAGTTTACATCCTCCTGTCAAGCGCTGCCCAAAGTTCATTAAGAAAGCCATGGGTGTTAGAAGCAGCTTAGTAATGGGACCAAATCCCCTTAAACGTCAGTGGCTTTCTTTGGCTCAGCAGAAAAATCTCTCTTAGGCCACCAAAATATACCTTTGATGGTGTGGTTAAAGCCCTTGAAATACTGCTGAGCATCCTCAGCTGCTACCTCTTAGCCCTGTGCCAAAGATACAGCGAGCCCCTGGCACGAAGCTCAGCATCTTCACATGAGCCAGATGAGCCCCAGAGAGCCTTCAAAAGGTGCTGCTCTCAGGTTTGTGCTGTAATCAGGTTCATTGATGGGGGGGGGGAGGTTCGAGTGCTCTGGCTTTAACTCCCAAATCCCTCGGATTTATGACTTAAAACGGGAAAGAAAACCTTGAGCATGAGCTGAACACGATTTAATTTCATCCAGTTCATCCATTGCTGCGCCGGAACCTTCCTTTCCCCTTGTAGCCACCTCTGTGCTAAGCCCTTTGCTCCAGCCCATGAGGGGCAGGCACTACACCACCCAATACGTTGTATTATTTATCCTGACAAGAGATTTGGGCCTGACAGAGCAATTCCCATCACGTTTCTGAGCTCACCTCAAGTACCTGTCGGGTTACAGCTTGGATGCGGCTGGGTTTTAGGTAGGTGATGGACTGGACTCCCATGAGAGAGCACCCAGCAGCCCGTGGGGATGCTGTTCTCAGGAGCAGGGGGAATTGCAGGGATGAGGTTTATCCTTTGCTGACTCCCATTGATGATTTTCCCTTCTGCCTTCACAGCTCTCTTCTCTGCCTGGCCTGGACCGTGCACCAAAGCAAATCCCTTCCATACTCAACACAGCAGAGACCCTTCAGGACCGGTGAGGAACACCCTCCCTAGGCCTTACTTCTTGCCTTCCTAAGGCCTGGCTTAGGATGCTGCTCTAATAGGAACCAGCTCAGTTATGCAGCTGTCTGGGTTTTGCACTTCCAAGCTGTGTCTTAGACAGCTGAACTCAGCCCAGGAGTCACACAAAGCTTGCTTATAGCCCAAAACACAGCGAGGCAACCAGAAAGGCAGTGGGAGAGGGAGTAACAGGACCTCAGCTGGCTGTTCTTGTGCACGATACACCTCCAATATCCACCTTATCCCCAGAGGAAGCCCGCTTGACCTCCATTTATCTAAAAGGAGGAGCAGAAGCTTGTTATCCCCGTCCTAATGCCGTCCACGTTGCTGCCCTGCTCCCCACAGATGAACTCTTTCGCTGCTAAGCCTCTCGAAGCAGAATGAAATGCTCCAAACAGCGCCTCTGACCCCAGGGTAATGCTGTGGGTGTTGAGGAGTCATAAGCAAACATTGCCCTGAGCTTTCCAGCCAAAAGGAGAGTCCAGTTTTCATGTTCTTGTTTGGTTTCCTGTAACTGAAACCTCTGCTTTCCAGCAGGAGCCCAGCAGGTATTTCCTCTACCCCAAGCACAGCTATTGACAGAACTGCACCCAAACAGCAATCCAGCCCCTTTGGGTCAATGTTAAACTGTGTCCAGAACATTCATTAGCCCAATTGAAGCCACTAACTGGTTCTTAAGGCCACGTCTCAGCATAGGGATGGGTTTCCTTGCGGGGTACACCCCCCCCCCCCCTTACTTCTCCACTACTCGGAACTGATGCTGCGTGGTTGAATTTGGGGTTGATCCCGCGTCTCCTTAAAACAGGATACCCCTTGGGGGTGCAGAGGGAAGCAGACAGCCCTTAGCAACTGGGAGAAGATGGTACCATTCCGCTTCCAGTTGATGGAGAAGCCGGATTGAGAATGTAATTATCCTAATGAATCTGCTATCACGGATACATCTCCCCTTTAGCAGACGAACAGTTTCAAAGCAGGCCACCGGCTCGTAGGCAGGGAGCAGAGGGTTTGATCTCCTGGAGGGGCACGTTAGCAAGGCACAGTGCAGAGAAGGAGTCGGGATCCTGTTGGATCCTAACTCCCTCCCATCACTCCAGGCGTGCTTGATGCAATTAACTGGGAAGCATTAACTCTAAATATACAGCAGGGAGGCCAGTTCTGCTCCAACACAGCAGGAGCAAGCGCTTTACCCTCTGGAGATGGATAAAGTTAGGGACAAACTGGCAGGAGACCCAGAAACCAGCTTCTGCCTTGAGTTGTGAACGCAGGGGCTCCTTCCACTGTATTGACTTGTTGAAGGTGAGGTTTTGGCACCACACCATGTGCTCCTGGTGCACATCCTCAGTGTGCGGCCAGACCGCCGCAACCCAGCTGCGAGAGACCCGGAGTTCAACTCGGAGAAGGAAAACAAAGAGGAGAGTGAAAGAAGCCAAGTTCACCACCAGAGCAGCAGCTCTTTCTCCTCGCTAAAGAAAACACATCTCACTCTTGAATCTACTTGCGCTCCAGTACCCAAGTCATTCCCCAAAGTATCCCGAGCAAGAGGGAATGCGCTGGTGTCACGTTCTCTGTCAACAGCTGTAAAGGGGATGCGCATCCAACCACCCTTTGGTGGTGATGCCAGATATTTCTTACCCAAATAGGAACACCAAGCCCTTCCTAAGAATTTTTTGGAAGAGGTTCTTAAGGCTTTTTGGCTCTCCAAGCTGTTTGTGCTGGTTCTGTGCTGCCTGTTGGGACGAAAGCAACAGTGCAAGTACTCCTTCCCATCAGAAAATACCAACAGCACGACTGACAACGCTGCCACCGAGTGCTTTTTGGCACTGACAGCTGGCTCGGAACAGTTGCTGGTGGCTGGGACAGATGGACTTCAGAGAGGGAAGAAAAGGGAGAAGGAAATGGGAACTGCTCTGGGGAGTCTGAAAAGCACGTTACCAAAACCTCACCGCTGAACCGAAGGCAGATTTGGATGTATTGAGCTTCAAACGAGCCAGGGACTTGCTGGATCTCCCCACGGAGGAGAACATGAACCTGTTTCGGTTCCAACTTGAGAGGCTGGGGAAGGGCTCAACATCCAAACCTTTGTTTCCATGGGGAGGCTTGCATTGGAGGTAGGGCACGACACTGATGTCAGCTGGAAGGCCCGCTCTCCATCACTGACGCCAGTCTAATTATGACTGTGGCATTTCCCTGATGAGCAGAGTCTTTGCATGCCTTCAGTGCCTGGAGCTGGGTAAGCGCTGAATGCTCCATTGGCTCCATGGCAAGGCTTTAAGACTGGGAACAAGAGTAGGGGCTGTTCTGGGCAATATCACCCTAAGAGGAGGCAATCCCTGCTCTGCACCTCTTATCGGCTCACCAGCACCTTCTAGCCTAAGCCGTCCAGGTTAATTTTGCACCTCGGCATCTCAGCATCCCATTTTGCACCTGGTTTGTTCCCAAGTGGCCTGCTGGTACCAAGCACACCCTCATTGTCGTGCTCCTATCCCACTGTCCAACACCAACCCTGCAGGCTTCAGTCCGTGTTTCATTTCATAATGAAATAACCTTCACTTAGTCCATCAGAGGGGGACAAACTTCTTTATCCTCAGCCTCACTCCCCTGCGCTTAGGAACCCAAACTTGAAATAACTGGAAGCCACTTGCAGGATGAGGCACTTGGATTTGGCCACAACCCTTTGGATTTAAATGCTATCACTCGGTTTACTGGCCACAGAAATGCTGTCAGGCAGAGGTGTGAAACGAGTGGGGTTTGTCTGGCTAAAGCAACGCAGGAGTGTCTGTAGCTCGCTCCAGCTTTGCTATCTCTCAGGCCAAATTCAACAGGACACTCAGCACTCAGCGCACTACCTTGCAGGCTAACGGTATGGAAAAGGTGCTTTAAGTCTGGTGCTCTTTCTCCTTGAAAGCGAGCACCCAGATCCGGAGTCGGCACTTGGAACACTCCGTGATGCTCCGGGATCAGGCATCCCGCTTCCTTCTGCTGCAACCGTTTCTGCCACAAACCACAGTCAACCAAGTGAACAACAGACCGTGGAGCGCGTGACAACCCTCTCCTCGCTGCAGATGAGATGTGAAAGAAGATGTTGGAGTCATCTCCTCACCGCTCCGCTCACTCCTTTTTGGTACAGAGTGCCCACATCTCCCTTTCTTTCAGGCTCTCTCAGTTACACAGGGAATCGCTTGATAAGCTGCTTGAGATATTCCAATACACCTGAGCCTGAACTGACCCAAAGCAGTGACATGTGTCTGCACCGCCCTGTGTGCTCCGGTCATCACTCGCTGCTTGTCACCCTAACCCCACTCCATCCATCCCCTTTCCTCCTCCTGCCGTCTGGGCAGAGAAAGGGGGAGGGCAATCCAAGCCCACCGGCTGCTGTCCCCCTCCTCACCCCCTCCACTATTAATAGCCAGACACCAAATGAGCCCAAATTCATTCCTGAGAGGAATTAGCAAATGTTTTTGCAATTAAAACTGCAAACATCCATGCGGGGCCCCCCGAACAATGGGCGCCTGTGCCTGGTCCTGAATAGGCACCAGTGTCCTCCCTGCCTGCCTGCCGAGCCTGCACATTCCTGGCACCCTCATCCCTGGGCCGGCTCCTTGCTGAGCTGGGCTTTGGGGGATGCTTTTACCCCCCGCTCTCCCTCCTTCCCTCCCCGCCGCACCGCGCTCCCGGCGCCGAGTCCTTGTCCAGTCCCGTCCCGTCCCTACGTCCCGAAGGGGTTGGAGCAGCGCATCCCTCTCGGGACAAGGCTCGGGGCAGCGCATCCCTCCTTTCCTCCCCCCCCGGGATAAGGCTCGCCGAACGGCATCCTTCCCTCCTTCCCTTCCTCCCTCCCGGGACAAGGCTTGGGACAGAGCATCCCTCCTTCCTTCCCTTCCTCCCTCCCGGGACACGACTTGCGACAGCCCATTCCTTCTTTTCCTCCCTTCTTCCCTCCCGAGGCAAGTCTTGGGGCAGCGCATCCCTTCCTCCCTCCCCGGACAAGGCTTGGGGCAGGGTATCCCTTCCCTTTCCCTCCTTCCCTCCCCGCACAAGGCTTGGGGCAGGGTATCCCTTCCCTTTCCCTCCTTCCCTCCCCGGACAAGGCTTGGGGCAGGGTATCCCTTCCCTTTCCCTTCCTCCCTCCCCGCACAAGGCTTGGGGCAGGGTATCCCTTCCCTTTCCCTCCTTCCCTCCCGGGACAAGGCTCCGGCAGCGCATCCCTCCCCTTTCCCTCCTTCCCTCCCGGCAAGCAGCCGGGGCAGCGCATCCCTCCCCTTTCCCTTCCCAGCCGTTCCCCGCGGCGCTGCCGCCTCGGGTCTCCCGGTGCCGGTACCGAGGCAGCTCCGGTGCCCGGGACTCACCGAGCAGAGGCAGGAGCAGGATCCGCAGCGCCATGATGGGATGGGATGGGATGGGATGGGATGGGAGGGAAGGAGTGCGGAGCCGCGCGGAGCCTGCGCACTGCCCCGCCGGCGGCCGCGCTCCCGTTACCGCAGAAACCGGGCGGGGAAGGGGCGGCCCCGGGAGGGCAGGGCCGGGGGGGGGGGGGGGGGCCCCGGCGGGGGGGGGGGCCGGGGGGGGGGGG
>NDXB01013404.1:0-10580 GCA_002631895.1 Agapornis roseicollis
GCTGCTCTGAGGTCTAAAATATATAAATAGGTGTTTCTGGACTTTGGTGGCTGCTCCCCAGCTGATCTGAAACCAACAGCAAGGAACACGTTGGGTGTTTGTACAAGGCAGGGTGCACAGCCGGTCACTGTGTTGCTCAAGTATTTGGTAGCTGCAGAGTAGGTTGTGTTTATTGGGGCATCAGTGCCGGGAAGGAATTTCCTTTCCTGGCTGAGGTAGAAAGACTGTCCACGTACAGCTTTCTTCCTTTGCTTTAGCATTCCTTGAGGTTGTTTCCCATGTTACAAATGCATCTTTTGAGAACTGCCAGGAAAATGTCTGTCTCGAATGGAAATGGAAATTTCTGAGCTCACAGGGATGAAAACCTTCGGCTCTGTGCTCATGGAGTGAAAAGGGGATTACCAACCGGCCATTCTTCAGCGTGCAAAGCACTGGAGCAAAGTCTGCAGGGACTCTCCCAGAGTTATTGGCTTTCCTTGGGAAGGGTGCTTGTGAATAGAACTGAATGAGGTTGGTCCCATCCTCCTTAGCTTCCCTCCTGCAAGCATAGAGAGCAGTGAAGCTTTGAACTCCGTAGATGCTTGAATACATGGGAAAAGTGGGTTTGATGTCTTGCAAACAGGTCTAGAGCCAGTGTTCCTGTAGGGGAATTAATGGGTTTGTGACTGCATTTGGGCCTGATTTAAAAGCAAGGAGGCAATGCTGATTTTTCCAGCACCGTTGGAAGGCTTCAGAGCTGAGGCTGGTCCCCTGCAGATGGCTTATTTTCACTGGGGACTGTTAAACCTGCCAGCGTGTAAACTGCATCTCAACAGGAAGATGTGAGACAAGGCCTGCACATCTCTCCCTCCTAATTACCGCAGCTCAGCTGCTGCTGTCTCTTATCCTTACACATCTGAAAGGTGACAATGACAGTGTCTTGAATGGCAGAGCCATAGCAGGAAGGCTTTTTTCTTTCTTTCCTCTGCAGTCTGGAACAAAGAAATGATTCAGCCAACAATCAGGAAAATCCTCATGGAAAATCCTCCTCCTAGAGGCTGTTTGCCATGAGACCACCCGGATTTCTGTAGGTCTTCACAGGTTGTCTCCTCAGTGACTGCAGGTGAAGCAGCAGCAGCCAGCTTCATCCTCCTTCCGCACTGACAGCCTTGGCAATGGTCACTACAGCAGCGGGACTCCCACTTTCGCTGTCCCTGTGGCTCTGCACTGGGTTGCCTTTGACCATGGCACCTTTTGAAGAAGCTGGATGGCTCTCCTTGCCTCTTACGGCACAGATCTCCAGTGATGCTTTCAGAGCAGTGACTTCAGTTGTCAAACCCCAGACTTTCAGATCCTCATCATTGGGCACACAAAGAAGAGAAAAGGCAGCTTTGAGTATGACATCCCCTTAGAGGACCAGGGACTGCAGGGGGAAAGGATGGGGCCGTAGTTGTGATTGCATTGCAGCGGTGCAGAAAGAGCAGAGGCAGCAGCAGCAGCTCCCAGTTAGCCTGCAAGTGACAGTTTGGGTTTGGTGTTCCCCTGTGAAAATCGGATCGAGGTTGGGTCTCATGGCAGCTCTGCTGCTTAGCTATTGACTTGTTCAGCCTCCCCTCGCCCATGGCCCTACCCTGTTTCACTCTATCCCTGTAAATCTGATTTAAGAAACAGCCAATCTCTGTGGCAGTTTCTCTTCTTGTCTCCCTGCTTGTCCTGTTTAGCTCAGGAGAGCGTGCTGGCACCCAAGCCTTGGCAGGCACGGTTTTAGTGCCCCTTTTGCTTCTGTCCCTTAGAGGAGCCCCATGCCAGGGGCAGCCCAATGGGCTCCAATCAGACACTGGGCTGATGGGATTCCTCTCTGCTGGGAAACAAAACAGCAGAGGAAAGACAAAGCAGTGTTGAAAACCACAGCTTTTTATAGCTGAGAGAATGTCCTTCATAACACTCTTCCTCCTGCTCATGCCCATACATAGCCCCTTTCTCTCCTCATCATATAGCATTTTCTCTCACTGCATCAGGGCATTTGGGCTAGTGCAGATCTGAAGGAACGACCTATATTAAGAGATGATTCTGCAGTGGTGTTTGCCTTGTTTCTGCAGAGGGCTGCCCTCTCTAAGTACTCAGCTGCCTATTTCTGTTACCTCTTTGAGCTATTTCTTTGAATACCTCTGTGTTGGACCTCGGAGCTCTTCCTTTCCCCCTTGTAATCGCCAGCTCCCTCAGGTCCTTCCATCCATAGGGCATAGGAGTTGAAGTGAGGGGATGCCTGTCCATTTCCATCAGCCTGGGAAAGGGTGGATTTGTCTCCTGAGGCCTTTGCCTCGGGCATCTTGCCAAAAGGCTCCCAGTCTCCATTCACTTGGAGCACACACAGCTCCTAAGCCAGCAGAAACATGCAGAAAGCTCATGGGCTGTGATCAGCTGAAGGGCAGGCAGCGTGACCTGGTGCCTCTTAAAAATCAATGAGTTGAAGAGCCGTGACTTCGGGAAGCTTGGGAAGTACAAGCAGGATGCAGCACAGTGTGAACCTGACGAGGCTCACAGGATGATCAGCTCAAGCATGGATCTAACCTGGGAAACATCCGGAAACCTGTGCCAAAAGCACTAGAATTTGCGTAAATGAGGTGTTTTGGCAAACACAAGGACTTGCCTTCTTCATAGACCCTGTGTACGGCCTTCCTTTCTTCAGAGCATGAGGAATTGCAGGCAGATTTGCCTTTGGAGCTGAAAGGCATGCTTTTAGCAAAGGTGGCACAAGCAGCGCTGGGATGGACTCCAGGCCCTCGGTGCTCCCGAAGAGACGCAAACAACCGCAGGGAGGGATAGAGCTCCGATCCTTTTGCCAGCGTGCTCAGCGGGCAGCCCTGCACCGGCTCTGTTCAGCCTTCCACAAGTGACCTCTGTGACTGACCGGGAGCATAAAGAGCCTCAGTGAGCTTTGGCTGAACTGGGCTTTTGCCTGTGTGCTCGAAGGAGAGAGTAAGCTCAGTGTTCCCTTCCCTGCCTCCCCACACTGTGTCTGTGGAAATACTGACTTGATTTAGCTGCCCCAAAAAGACGTTTAGAAAAGTACACATTGCTCTCCTGTGCCCGACTTGTGTCCGACATGGGTTACGGTGGGTTCCTCTCTATGGGGCTCAGTGATCTTACAGAGGAGAGAGCAGCACCGCTACAGCTACGCAACGCTTAATACAGTGAGGTCTTAGTCTGTGCTAGGGCTCCAGAGTGCTATTCTGAGCATTATGAACCTGATTATATTACATATAGAGTGCAGATGGCTCAGAGCCACGCTTGGGATGTTAACTGTTTCTGTTAAGCTTTGCATTTGGAGATCCTTCTGGCCGAGGAGGGTGATGCTGAGCGAGCTGGCATTCCCACAGCAGAACCCTCTCTGGGTGGTTGGGGGTGGTTTGTATTTGACTTGCACAAGGGGTAACCTGAGTTTCAGAGCTCGCTAACTTACAGATGCTCAGTGTCATGATCTCTTCATGATACTGGTTTGGTAGCTGCAGGTGTTTGGAGGAGGCGCTGATGCAGATGTAATGGAGTGCAAAGGAAACCTTATGAAGTGCTATAGAAGTATGATAAGGGATAAATCCATGGGTAGTCTTTGTGGTGTTTGTCACAGAGTAGGTGATAAAATGGCATTGAATGGGGTTACTTGCCTTGTCAGTTGGTTGAGGTTTTTTAAGACTCGGTTCAGTTTGTGAGGGAAGTCGCTTTAGGAATAGTGAAGGTCTTTCCCACTTGTGTTTTGTATAAGAAGTGAGCTTCTCTTCATGATTTACAGTTTGTGCTGTTCCAGATTGTGCAAAAACGAACCCCCTGAAAACCCAGGCAACAAGAATAAAATAAACCCTCTGTAGAAGGGTTTGGTGACCCAAAAGAAGCAGATGAGTTTCTCACCCTTTGACCACCAGTGCCAGGAGAGCACTGCACAACTCTTCCTTCAGCACCCTTCCTTTGGATTGGAAAGAGATAAGATAAATGTGTATGATCTGCTCTGGCACTGGCTGAATTTGGCCAGCAGACAGGTATGCTGAATGTGGAGCCTAAATGGCTGCTGATGGAGGAAAAGGAGGTAGACAGTGTTAGGTGGTTGAAATAGGGGTATGAGGACCCGGGATAGGGAAGGTTACAGGCTTCCTAGTGGGAGAAGAAGGGTATTGGAGGTGGCAGCGTGTGCTGTTGGGAAGGCAACCTCTTGTCTCTCATTGGAGGCAGTGAGGTTTTGCCTTTGCCAGGCAAACTGCTGTTTGCAGCACCTCTCTTTGTACCAGGAGAGATGGGACTGTTGAGGCAGGGGCTGCCTACTGTGCAGTGAACAACTCCTCTGCAGGAGGCAAACACGAGTGTGTGGAAGTGTCCCACGTGCCATGTGGATCCGTGTGCTGCTGGTTGGCTCATGCTTGGCTGATGCTGAGGGGCTGAGTCTCTGTGTTTTATCAATGAATGTCCCCTTCCTCAGCAAGCAAACAGCTGAACTCTATCTTCCAAAGGCTTTGCTCTCCATGGGCTCATAGTGCAAGGAAGATGCATACGATGGCCTTGGTGCTCCTGTGCCTTCTCAGCTGTGTTCTTTTCTTGGACTCCCTTGACCCTGAGATTTGGATGCGTTTCCCTCTGCTGCTTGGTGTCAAAAGTGAAGGATGAGCTGTAACACGGGGAAGCTGTTTGTGTGATAGAACCCATCAACATAAGCATGAGGTGGTGGTTGAAATAAGGCGATAGCAGTTGAAAGGGCTTGGATGAGACGTGGTCGTTGCACTGGCTTGCTGTAGCGAGGGGAAGGAGGAAAGCTAGGGATAAATGTTGCACGAGCAATAAAGAGATAAGGGATAAGCATTGCCCTTCAAATCAGCTTCTGTAACTGAGCCTTCCTCTAGAATCCCCTGCAATTTAGACACATGAGATGTTGAAGTGGTGTTTGTGCCCAGCGCTTGCGGGACGTGTTCCCATCCAGCTGCCGAGCAGAAACCCTCATTCTTCAGCATCACTGGGAGCCGCTTGGCGCTTTTCTGTGGCAGCAGCTTTGCAGTAGGAGCCCCTGCTCCCCCCCTTCCCCTCGTCAAAGGATGGCTTTTCCCTGTGACTGAAGCCAGCGAAGCCAGGCAGACATTATCCCTTTGCCGGAAGGAGGGATCCAGGCTCCCCAGGGAGGAGGGGACCGGGGAAAGGGGGGGAACGAGTGATTCATTGCAGCTGGCTGCAGTTTGGCCTCCTCCTCCTCCTCTCTTTGCCCTGGGTGCCAGGGAGTGACAGCTTGTGGGCAGCGGGCCAAGCCGTGAAAAGAGGAGCGTGTGAGGCCTTCAGCTTTCTCATGCTTTATCAAGCGGCAGAGAATAGCTCGATATTCAGCCAGCGCTGGTGCGGGTCAGGAGAATGGAAACGCGAACTTAACTCCTGCCATGCTGGCTGGTTGCTGACCGCACGGAGAGAGGGTCCCTTTGTGCTGCGGGATGCGGGGCAAGAGGAAGGAAACGTGCTCTGGGGCAGCGGTGGAGGTATCCTTCTGTCAAGCGGGACTCGTTGGGAGTGTGGGAAGATGGAAAGAGCGCTTTCCTCTCGTGGCTTCTGTCTGTGTGCTGGCTGAGGATGGAAACACCGCAAGGTAGGGCAGCAGGAGCGATGGGTGTGCTGGGAAAGGACGAGGGATGGTGGCAAGCAAGTGCCAGGTCTGTCCTCGCACGTCTTTCCACTTTGCTGAGGGCTCTGGTGCGGGAGAGCAGCGCCTGTCAGTGCAGGGAAGCAGGATGGGGCCAGTCCTGGAGCTGGAACCCCATGCTGCCAGCAAGGCATCATCCCTCTCTGGCGAGGGCTGCCCGCCGGCACGGAAGGAGTTAAGCCTTCCTCATGGGCTGGGGGGGAGCTACCTCGGGGTGTTGAGATCCATTCCCACGGCTTTTCCTTTCTGACCAGGGCTGGGGGAGGGATCCTGCTTGGAACAAGTAAAATGCCCTCAGGCTGGAAAATAGCACACACACACACACACACACACACACACACACCCTCCAGCCTTGTGTTGGGCTGGGAGGGATTTGAGCTTCATGCAGGTTGGACAGGGGCTGCTGGCCAAGGCTGGGGTCTGGTGTTGCTTGACTGGCTGCTGGGTAAGGACATGGGTTTGTTTCCATCCTTTAGGCAGACTTAGGTGGCCTTGCAAGCGATGGAGCTCCTGCCTGGGGTCTGGAATAAATCGTTTCTCAGCTGGAAGGATGTAAAGTAGAAATCAAGTCCCAGCAGTTCCATGAGCAGATCATAGCACTGGTTAATGCAGAGGTTTGGGGCTGGGCAAAAGCAGCGGCCTTTGAAGGAGTGTCATTCCCTACAGGAAGTTTCTCCAAGGTGTAGCAGGATCCCTCTTTCCTGATGCTGACTCCACCTTCTCCTCCTGCACCACTTTGAGAGGCTGGATTGAGCTGTTTGAAAGCCTGAGGGGTGGGAAGAGGGGGAAGAGCAGGTGGAGGTGTGAGGGGACAGGGAAGGGAGTTAGTGGGTGCTCGGAGCACAGCCCGGATCCTGCCATTTCCCCATTAGCAACGCAGGGGCCTGGGAGAGCAAGAGGGCTCTGCCACTTCCCGGTTTGCTTTGGAGCTGAGTAGATGAGTGTATTAGTTATTAGTGTATTAGGGTACCCCTCTGTGAGTGGTCTCCTCATCCAGGTCAGCATCAATTTCCCAGCAGAGGAAGAAGGGAGTTAGAGTACCTGGAGGTACTCTCTGAGGTTAAGGTGTGCAATCCCTATTCCAAACCACTTAATTGTGGCTGAGCTCTGCTTTCAGGCACACTGCAGCTCTTTGCCGTGTCCATTTACTCCCCCAGCAATGGGCTATGCGGCAGAGCGGGAGCTGATGTGAGCCATTCGATGGCTCTCTCCTGCTGTGGCAAAGCTTGGGACCCAGGTGCAGGGAATGCACCAGCCAGAGCTGGCTTCTCCTGCAGGGACAGGGGGTGTGTTCCCATTGTGCCTGCGCTGGTTTGCTCCTGTCAAGCCTCCTCTCATTATTCTTGCCTTGAGCTGTCTTGGGCCCGAAGGCAAAGTGCTCCAGAAGGCTCTGTAGGCTTGCCCTTGGGAGACTTGGGGTCCTTGGAGAGTGGCTGTTCAAGGGAAGCCCTGCAGTGGGCTGAATTGAGGCTGTTTGGGGCTGCAGAGCTCTGAGCTAATCTCCCAGAGGCAGAGACATTACTCACCAATCAGGAATGTGTCTGTATTTTCCCTAATGAGAACAAAACATTTTATCCCTGTTCATTAGCAGAGGGTTAGCGTGTACTGTTGCTATGCCAATAGACTCCTCTCCTCCGCAGAGGCACTGGGGGTGTCCTCCCTGCCATGGTGGGGAAGGGTGAACCGAACTGCAAGGCTCATTCTGGCAAGAAAAAGATTCCATTGTTTTCCCAAGGCTGCCTGGACTTTGTGCAGCTGGCCAGGCCGGGCCTCCTCCGGGGGAAGGGAACCACAGCGGGAGTCAAGTGCAACAGAGATTTGGTTTACTGCAGAAATAGTCTTTTCACTTCGTGTTGGTTTCGTTCCAGGTTAAGGCACACTCTTCAGTAAGAGAAATGAAGGTATCCCGACGTTCCCAAGAGTCCAGATGGTAAGCAGGAATGCGCCGGGAGTCAGCACTGGGATGTCCATGGACTGCTGCAGCCCGCTGGGCTCCTCCGTGTTCCTGACCATCTCAGTGTGTGTGGCCACGCAGAAATGCCGGGCAGCCTCTTGATGCTGCTGCATAACGAACCCACCTGAGGAACTGCAGCACCCGTGGTTAGCTGGAGCAGTGGGTTCGCCAGGCACGTGGCCTACTGGAAAGAGTGAGTGGCTGCATGTGAGCATACGCGCTTGTTCCCTTTCTGCGGGGAAGTCCTATGAAGGATGGAGGGCATCTCTTCCATAGGAGCTTTGATCTGTAGGGTTCTGCTGTAAGCAGGTGTATTTACTCCAAAGGTTGCCCATCCATCTGCTTGTCATTTGGGTTCTCCTCAGCTGCCCCCCTTGAGGGGGCTGGTGGGGATCTCTGGGATGCAGTGGTGCCTAAATCAGGCCACTGTATACATTCTGCAACAGTCTTCTTGGCACCTCTGGTGCTGCAGTTCCATCTCTGTTGCAATGTCAAAAATAACTATGAAACTTGGAGTTTTCTGTACAAGGGAATGAATTGATAAATGAATTAAATTTAAAAAATAGAAAACAAAAACCAGAAGCAAACACGAAAAAAGCTACTTTCTGAGGGTGATCTGTGGCCAGAAATGAGTGTGACCAGATCTGAAAGCAGCCTCCTGGAGCAGGGCTGATGTTCCTATCTGGCTGTCAATCACTGCAGAGTGCCATGAGCTGCTTTGTGCTGGCTCAGCTCTGCAGTGTTGACAGCTACAGACCCTTGAAGAGGTGTCTCCCTGAAACTGCCTTCTCCTTTGAGGCTGCTTCCTGTCAAACAGGCTAGTTACAACTCCCATTTCAGTTTGCCCGGCACAGCACTCTGTAAGGGAATGTGTGCAGTTTGAATATGGGAATTTGAATATCAAATGTGGGGTGGGTCAGCAGAGATCCCAGACTGAGCGAGGAGCTGGAGATCTGCAGATATGCATGAACTTCTGGCTGGGAGTGAAACCCTGGCACCTGGAACCCATCTAGATGAGTCACTGCCTCTCGCACTGGCGAGATGAGTATCATGTTGGAGCACTGGGAGTACAGGAGCCCTTGCTTGGAAGGATGTCTGCTTGTTGGACTTGCAGCGATAGCAGCAGGAGGGCTCAGCAGACATAAAACCAATGAACAAAGCCAGACAGCAACCCCTAGCCCAGACTGCTCTGTGTGTGCAGCCCAAGTGGTTTCAGCTTGGCAGTAGACCTGGATTGAACTCTTGGATGGTAAAGAGCAAGTCTTTGGAAACGGTTTTGCTCTGGAGCTTCCAAGAATAAATCCTGAGCGCATACAACACAAGGATTGGTGAGTCTGGTTTCCTCAGCTTTGCAGTGAGCTGGGTGGTTCAAGTAAAACCACTAAATCAAAGCTGTTTGAAATGGGGAATGAGTAAGTACTTGAGATGACTTGAATTCAGGCCAGTCTCTTCTGGATCCTTGCTTTCAGGGCACGTAAAAATAAGACCATAAGGAGGACAGAGGTCTATAAGCTGTATTTTTGAGTTATCAGGCTGATTCTGTTCAGATCCTATTGAAAAGGTGCTCCAGCAGAAGTGCACTAGAGGACATGTGTTTTAGTACCTTTAAGTGCAAAAGATCACTGCTGAACAAACTAACTTCTGCAATGTGAGTTACGGTTATTATCCGAGTCGTGCTCTACTTCATTCTTGTGCGGCCAGAGTAGCAGTTTGGTGTTACCTAGGAGAATGTTACTTGTTCCTTCCCCTGCTCTCCCCTCCTTTTTAAGCAGAAGGAGCTGGTTTTCTGCCCTGTTTTCTTTTACAACTATAAACATGAAACTGTTGTGCAAGAATTCTTCAGGAGAATCCCTCACCTTTGGGGAGTGGAGGGCACATTGCTCCAAGCTGTGGTGATGTGTTTTGGCTGTAGACGTTGCTTTCTCATTGCTTCCTATGCCTGGCAAGCAGCTCTGTATAGTGAAGAGTGAGGGGTTTGAGTGTTTCTAGACCTGGGGGCACATGTTTCCCTCCTACGTGATGTGAAACCTCTGCACAGCTGCAAACTCCAGCTCCAGTTCCTAATGTGCTGTTTCAATCAAAACCTAGTCCAGACGGCATCTTGTCTTGCAGTTCTCCTTGAGATGTCTCCCACTGAGTGCTGAGCTCTTCTCCCCTAGGCATGGATGCTCCATTTCTTCCATGATCTAACCTTATAACAGTTGGTTTCTTGTTTTGGTAGTATCTGAGCTTCTCTCAGTGCCAAAATAATGTGACCTACACAGATCAATTCCAGATCTGTTTCTACTTTCTGCCTCTCAAAGCAGGTGCTTTTTGAACCTCGAGAGAAGGGTTCTCCCCTTTGAACAGAGCCAGTTATGGGCCCTTTGTGTGGTGAGGTTTTCCTTCTAACCCTTAGAGAATGGTTGAGCTTTCTAGAGCTTTAGGAAAACCATTGCATCTTGAGAAAGGTGTCTTCAGTAGCAGTGAGCAGATGTGAGGATTACCTTCCATACAAACAACAACTGAATAAGCTGGGACTACTCCCCCTGAAAAGCAATGAGTGATGGTTATCTTCAAATCCTGACTGGCATGGAAAGGCCAGAGGGAAAGCAACCTTTGGGTGTTTTGCCTCTTCCATTACAGGTATGAATAGGTATTGAATGGAGCCAGCGTGTAGTAAGCTTAAAAACAAATAACAGCTTAGTCCTTGATGTGTGCAGTTAACCTGGGAAGCTTCTTGCCACAGGATGTTGTGAATGCCAGACATCTGTGTGTATTTGAGGATACAGGGCAACTCTGTAGAAGAAGGAGCTATTGAAGATTACTGAAGGCATAGAAACCACCTCTATCCCATGAATTCCCTGAGCTGCACATTGGTGAAGCCTGGGAAGGCGTTCAGGGAGGTAAAGTGCTACTATATGCTTACTTCATACTTACTTCAGGTCATCAGCAGAGCCAGACAGCTGCTCCTGTGGGGGGGGGGGGGGGGGGGGGTGGGGG
>NDXB01013404.1:10735-71289 GCA_002631895.1 Agapornis roseicollis
GGGGGGTGGGTTTGTGGGGGGGGGGTGATACAAATGGGACCTGTGAGAAGTTGTGAAACTTGTAAAAAGACTGGCACAGCTTGTGCTGTAGCTTGGTTCGGTGTGTTTGTGATGTGCTGCATACGGCCCTGGCTTGCTAAAGGCACTGCCTGTGGGCTCTTGGAGTCTGCAGCCTGTTGAGTTTGGAGAGAGGTGGAGAGTGTATTTCTGGAAGCTGCAGTAGGAAGGGTGCTGTGAAGTGGAATATTCTAAGCAGAGAGGCTGACTTTCTTTTCCTTTCTCTGTGCCACCAGCTGCTCCTGTGAGATGGAGCACGTTTCACTCAGTTACAAGACTGCCGATAGCCTAAGTCTTATTTGTTTGAGTTTCCCCCCTCTAAAAGAGTGTTTCTCTCCTTGCAATGGACTTTAACTTTGGAGCTAAAATGGGTGATAAGCAGATGCATGAATAGTACGATCCCTGTTCCAAAGCATTTCCAAACTAAAAATGTCATGGCTTACGTGAGGTTCATACCCTTTAGAAGTACTCAAAGCACTGGTCTTATTTTAGGTCATTTAAAAATAACATTTAAAAATAACTTGGAAATAAGGCTCACTTGTAGATGCTTCACCCTTGGAAGTCTGGTCTTGCGCTCAGTTTTAGATGCGAACCCTGCGCAGAGGGCACAGTACAGACCAGCCTTTTGTTCCTTTGAACCTTTTCTTTCTCTTTCAGAAGGAAAAGAATGATGTCAAGTCAGGCTATTGGTCTTTTTGCCCCTAAGGCCATGGTCTCTGCTGCTGGGTACTGTCCTTTTTGTACCATAAATCTGTTTTTCCTGTCTCGTGGACACTTTTGTCCAGGGGTGACCCTGGTGAGGTTGCATTGTCTTGAAATGCCAACAGTCAGCCGGTACAACTGCCTGAAATGCCTGCTCATAGAGTTTGCATTTCAGACTAACACCGTAGTTTATGCAGCAGACCTGTTAGTGCATCTCTGTGGCCTTAAGGGGAAGGTCTGTGCTTCCCTGAAAGGCAAAGGGAAGAGCCAGTCAGTCCTGCCCAGCCAGCGGCTGTCAGACTGGGAAGGTGGGAGGGTAGCAAACCAGATGAGAACAGTCACAACCAAAAAACCCTGTGAGATTCATGGCTGCTATGAACAGGTAGCCAGTTCTGAACCTCAGGCTGTGATTGTAGAGTAGTGGAGGGGTATGCTGCATCACTGCCAGCCTGTGACTCCATGACCACATAGAATCACAGTCACAGGATGGTTTGGGTTGAAAGGGTCCTTAAAGCTCATGCAGCTCCAACCTCCTGCCACAGGCAGGGACACCTCCCACTAGAGCAGGGTGCTCCAAGCCCCATCCAACCTGGCCTTGAACGCTGCCAGGGATGGGGCTTTACACCTTCGCACATGCATCTTAAGAGCCCTTCATGGATGATTCCTGTGCCACCATTCTATGTTGGGCTACATTTGGAAGCACTGGATATCAAAGATCCCAGCCTGTGTGAGAAGGTCATTCATTGCCAAAGCTGATCCTGGCTCTCAGCAGCCTGTTCAGTCTTCTGCAGTAGTGCAGTGGGAGCTGTTGTGTTTTATTCTGTGTTACGAGCAACCTGGGGAGGTCCTCAGGCTTTTTGAACCACACGGTGTGTTGCTATCTGTTCTTGGCTTGACAAGAGCCTTCTTCCTGGTGGAAGAATATGTCTGGCCACCTCAACTTGGATCATTATCTAGCAGACCTGTGTAATCTAATTACCAGAATATTGAGTTTAATAGTTTGTAGCTGACTACTAAGAGCCTTCCAGGCTTAGGCACTAATTTATGGAAGATAAATTGATCAAAGCTTCATTTCTGATAATGCTTTAAAATGAGTTGAGTAATGCAGGATAGATTATACCCCAGCTTGGTTTGAAGGCAAACCACAAGCAGATTGTGGTAGTGATGTGGAATTCTGTTGATTTTGCTGTCTCTTCTGGATGGGAGGAGATAGATGCAACTGTGGTTGCATTGCATTAGGTTTATTTGCATGTTACTGCCTGCGTTCATGGCTGTAGCCAGAACTGCTGACACTGTTGGAGTGATAGGGGAAGGCTCTCAAACTGCTGTCAGGCTGCATGGCTCCCCAGAAGGTTACTGGGGAGGGCAGGAAAGTGAATGGTATTTGAAATGAAGGAGAACTTCAAGAAGAAGATTTCCTTCCTGTCCATCCTCAACTCTTTATAGAGCTGTTATGATATTCAAATTGAAGACCTCTGGGGGTGTTGAGGAAATGCTGTTCTTTAACAGGCCAGAGAACCCCGCACTGCTCAGTGTCTGCAAAGCAAAAAGGTTTATTCAAGGCAGGCTCCAGTGTTTAACAGTCCTGATTTGCATCTTGACAACGGGATGGCAGAGCCCAGGACGTGGTCCTCATGTTATCTGCCTGTGGTCTGTAACAGCTCTTGTGGTAGGTCTCTCTGTTCTTATTTCCTCTGTGCAATCCTGCCTGTCATACTTAAGGGCTGGATGCTGGTGTGGAGACCATGGTTTCCTCTTGGGCTGCAAGTGTAGGACTGGCTTCCTTTCACAGGATGTTTGAATCTCTCGTTCCAAGGCCAGGCTAGATGTAGAAGGACTTGCCTTGGGAGTGTGGCCTTTGCCTCTGGGACATGAGAGCGTGGTTACAGGTCACAGTGCTGTCCTCTGGGAAGCATGTGCTGGTAGCAGGGGGTCTCCTCCTGCCCTTCTGGAGGGCACCCTGCCAAGGGAAATAGGCTCTTGAGGCAGGAATGATTACGTGGAGGAGATCACGTGCGGGCCTGGCTGTTTCTGGATGGAACAGTTGGGCATTTCTGCTCTGCAGAAATCAAACCAGACTCACCAAGGCAGCCAGTGGCCTGTGGAGCCAGGGCTGAGAACAGGAGGATCCTGGCTGAGGCTGGGGAGAGGTGCCTGTAATGCTAGGGAGGGCAGTGTGGTTGGAAGGCGTGCCTTGTTTGAGGTGGAGGCCGGTAAAACATGAATCACATCTGTTTGAAGTAATGGTGAAATCCCAGATGAAGGTTTTCTGTAATACCTGGCCAAATAGGCTGCTGTGCTTCAACTTTCCTTTCTCCATGGTTAGAACAGACAGTCCTGACCTACTTTTAGCAATAGCAGTTTTGTTGAATGCTACCCATAGAATCCCGGAGTGGTTTGTGTTGGAAGGGGCCTTAAAGCCCATCCAGCTCCAACCCCTGCCGCGGGCAGGGACCCCTTCCACTGGAGCAGCTTGCTCCAAGCCCCTGTGTCCAACCTGGCCTTGAGCACTGCCAGGGATGGAGCAGCCGCAGCTTCTCTGGGCACCCTGTGCCAGCGCCTCAGCACCCTCACAGGGAAGAGCTTCTACCTCAGAGCTCAGCTCAGTCTCCCCTGTTCTGGCAGGTTCAAGCCATTCCCTTTGGCCTGTCCCTGCAGGCCCTTGTCCCAAGCCCCTCTCCAGGTTCCCTGCAGCCCCTTTAGGCACTGGAGCTGCTCTCAGGTCTCCCCTTCAGGAGCCTTCTCTTGTCCAGGCTGCCGCAGCCCAGCTCTCCCAGCAAATGCTCAGCTGTACGTACAGCAAACACGTGTTATCTGTTGTGTTCAGTTGCCATCAAACATTTGGCAGACAGGGAAGAGCTTCTCCTGGAAGAGGACTCTTGATGCATTGAACTCAGTTCTGCCACTCCTGTGCACTGTGGCTGGCTGTGGCCTTTCTCTGGTTTCCCAGTCTGCTTCACTGCTGGGTTGTGCATTAACTTCTGTGCTGCGCTGTCAGGATTCAGTTAGATGCTATCTAAATATTAATATGATAGATAGTGCCTTCAGAAATAGCCATTGAGGTTAGGTTTCCAGCTTCCTAAATATGCAATTAGGGAGGGCTGAAGTTACATTCTTTGTATTTAAAAATAAACAGAATCTCTAAATGTGGCATAGAAGCAGATGTTTAAATAGAAGTGTCATCCTGGGGCAGATTGCAAAGCTCTGTGTAGCTCAGTGTCCTGTCTGTGACAAGATCCAGAAGCAGATGTTTAATGAGGGCTGTCAGAAACAGGGCATGTATAACCTGGTGGGTTTGCTGTTTTGCCTCCCCTTCCCCATTTAACTCCCTTATCACCGCCATCAGTTTAGGGCCCGCTTTGGCCAGGAGTTGTATCTAATCATCTTATCTCACCTACATCTATTCTCCATTAATTTATACAACCCCTCTTCTAAGTTGTTTATGTTTCTGGTCTCCATGACATCCTGCAGCGTGAGCTCTACAATGTAATGATGCATTTAAAATGTTATTTAAAGGACTCTGCATCCAGTGGCAATAGCCTTGAAGTGGCTTAGAAGAGTTGCCTGTAACTCTCTTGTTTCTGCATTGTAAGTCACGGTGCTCACTCAGTCCGTGTTTTTCACCCTGACACAATGTCGTATTTCAGATCTCTTTAAGTTTTCCATATCTTTCCCCTTGTTTCCTTGTCCATCTCTAGTCCTGCCCTGCTCAGCCTCTCCCTTATATGGAAGCTGCTCCATGCTTTTGATCATCTTTGTTGTCCTTTTTATCATTCTGTCTCCTTTTTCAGATGTGGGGCTCGGAACCGCCTGCAGCACTGAGCAGCCTAACGGTGATGCGGGTTTTCTGTCCTGAGTTGAAGGCTGTATTTGCCTTTTTTGCTTGATGCTGAATACTGAACTGACCTTCCCAAGTTCCAAGTCAGTAACAGGCAGTCAGGATCCCATTTTGTTGATGGTAGAACATTTTGTGTTGGTTTTGGTATTTATTAACGTCTAAGATACTGCGTAGTTACTGAGGAGCATGTGGGTGCTGCTACTTCCTACAGTCCTCTTTGAATTTGATTGTGATTAATAATGTTAATAAAATTAGACACTTTCAGACTTCATAGATGTAATGTGAACATACGGAATGGCACAGGTTGGAGAGCAAATTCTTGGCACATCTCACCGATAACCTTCCTCTGATGGTGAAACTCTTGGTTCCTTGTCTTTTAACCACTTAGGGAATCATGATAGGGGCTGTAACTTCAATTCCACAATTTTTGTTCAAGAGCCTTATCTTACAGTTCCTTTAAATCTATTTAGTTCATATTAAACAGTTGGAAACTGGCTCTTGGATCTCAGTTACCTGGAAATGGGAAAGCCGCTCTTGGAATTTCCTGGGTACTGCAGGGATTTCTCTCTCTCCAGTATTAGTCTGTATTTTGATCAGCAGTGGAGTTCTTGAGCTTCTTCAAGCAAATTTATTTCTGCAGGGGGTGATGGGCTTAGGTTCATGTGGATTTGTGTAGAAACAGTGGAATTGCTCAGCAGGGTGGACTGGATGGGTAACTTCAGTGAGCTCTGCTTTCCCAGTAGGGTTCTGTTAGAGCTGCATTAAGTGTATCTAGGCTCCCTAGATGTACTTCAGACATTAAATGCTAGAGGATGGGGTACGTTTTCTAACTAGTTGCCTGGAAGAGTATCTGAGTCAGTTGATTCAACTGGATATAAACTTGATGTGTGATGTGGCAGCAGGAAGAGCAAGAGGCTCTTGGGCAGGTAAATGGAGGGCTGGTGAGTCAAACTGGAGGAGGTAACATGAAAGCCAAAGAGACAGCCTGTCTGGTCAGGTACTGTGAAAAGGGGATGCTCCTCTAGGTCAGGAGCCTCAAAAAAAGGATGTTGACAAACTGAAAAGGGCTCAAAGCTACAGGAAAAATGAGTTATTTCTGGCTGAAGAAGCTCAGACCACCTCATGTGTCCATCCAAGGGACTACACGTGGCTACAGACTGTGACTGAGGAAGGCCTGAAGCTGCTGGATGTATAAGGGAAGGACTGCCTTGTGCTTGTCTGCTCTTATACTACTTCTTAGGCATCTATTATTGTCTATTGCTGGAGCCAGGGTTTCTGTGTAGGTGGGCCTCTGTCTTAGAATAGCTCTCATTATCTTCTTGCCCAGGGAGGATTAAGAAGAAGGATTAGCTTCAAACAGTTGATGCAAAAGGCGACTAGAAGCTGCTTTGACTTGGGAGATGTTGTGACAAGCCAAGTTAGACACAATGACAAGGCATTCTGCCGGGGGTAGGTAACCCTTGGGATCAGTTTGCTGGCTTAAGGTGGGAGTTTCTGTTATATAGGAGCCCTAAGAAATTCTGCTTCCACTGGGAGACTTCAGTCAGGAGCCTGTGGGCTAGAAGAAGAGATTGCTTAGTGGTGGTCTGTGATTTGATTATGCGGGAAGTTGGAGCAGATCCTAAAGGACTCTGATCTTCAAATACACGGGCAGAAAGTTATCCTTTGGCTGTGTTAAGATACTGAGAACCTAGCAGCTGATTTGAGTTCCCCTTTAAAAAGTGTATATACACATGGTACTTGAGTTCACTTTTTGTTAGTGTTTGAGGGTGGCAAAGTGAAAACTCAACCTTCAATTTACAATGGCAGAATACCTGTGAAGAAAGCTTTTAACAGCAAGCAACGTGGGGTTGCTTTATATTCCTTGTAAATGTTTGTGTAGTTTGTCTTGATTTATAAGAAGTTCACTATTTAACACTGTATTAATCATTAACTCTTCATTAGCCATTTGTACTGGAAGATTAAGCTAGTATTTATTTATCACACATTCGTGCATGCAAGAGGAAAGGTTGGTTCTGCTCAAGCTGGTTAAGGAAAATACCTCTCTGCTATCAGCAATTGATTCCAGTATGGCTAAAATTACTACTTGGATAGGCCCAGGGGCACAGAAATACTTTCTACTGTTTTTCTAAAGAGCCCTAAGCATCACTAATAGTATCACAGAATTGACAAAATACTTTGTGCAGCTTTGGTTAGTATAACTACTCCAACCCCCAGCCAGAAAAGGGCATTGCAGTGGTCAGTATTAGTTATCAAGGGTTAAGAAAACATCATTTTCCCATCCTTAGTTTAATAATGCTGTTAATCCTGTATCCTATAAGGAGAGGTTTTGTGCCACCTTCCCTCTCTGTTTCAAGTGTGATATTTGGTCTTTAGAGGGGTGTTTTGAAGTTACTTTGACCTCAGCTTTGGTGTTAATCCCATCTGGTATAACAGAGCTCCCTTGTCTGTGCCAGTCCTGCTCCAACAGGATGATTTGGGATTCTCCTTGGAATCAATTTTAGGTGGAAAAGAGAGGTTTGTGTTCATCACTGCCTTGCTGCAAGTGTTTTAAACAGCAGAGCAGGGAACTGGCTCGGTAGTAGTGAATAAGACTCCCAAGAAGATGTATTTATTTAATGGGAACGTCAAACAGCAAATCTCTGTTGAGTGTTGGAGACTTAGAAAGGGGGCTGTAATTCAGGGCTTTGGTGCAGAAAACACAGCAGTGGTCGTCTTCCTACTGCTGGGTGGTTTGAATGTGCTGGAGCACAGGGGTCATGGTGCAGCTGGAAGAGTTATGCTTTTAATGTCTGAATCTTCGGCTGCCCTTGCTGTGGGTTGGCTCTGTGAATGGTACAGTGGGAATCGCAGGTGCATGTTTCAGGGACCTGCTTTTTTCCAAGGATAATAATGCTGGATGTGGTGTTGAGTATGAGATCTAGCTTAGAAGTTGGAACATTATCTGACCTCTCCGTGTCGGGGAGGGGGGTTGGATGTGGTATTAAGGAAATAATCTGTGAGGACTGGAATAATCGTATGTGTTGATAACGCTTAAGGCTAAAATGTGTTCGAATGAGTTCTGGGTTGGTTTCTTTAATAAATGAGTGAAGTCTCTGAGAGGGATACGTGAGGTCAGGGAGGTAAAAATAGTGCTACAGAAAACATGGTCTTCTTTCAAACTCCAAGTAACAAAATAGTGCCATTGCTTCCATGTTCTTGGTGGTTGCTTTGTGGACGTGATATAAATATCCTATGGCAGAACTGCCTAATCCCCTAGCCCTTCTGCTGTGATCCAGATTAAATAAATGAAACTCAGTACTATCATTTGTACATTAATATTTCACAGTTCGTTAGAGGCAGTGTTCAGGGCATTGTCTGGAGCGTTTTCCTCTTTAACAGGAATTCATCAGGAAAATAAATGGAATATTTAAAGAGAATTTTCCAGCCTTGGCAATTGCCTTCAACATTAATTAAAGGCTACACGTTTTTAGTGCAATCTGTCTGTAACAGCTGTGTTGTGTACTAGCAATGAACACAGGAAGCAGAATGGTTCAGTAAATCCATAAAGAGCTCACTTGGTGTAGCCTGTCATGAAACCATCAGATTTAAATGTAGGTTATCCTCCTCCTTCCTGTCCTCCCAGAGAGGTTGTGATGGGCTTAGCTGAATAGCAAGAATAATAAAGGTGGTGATGCCCATGCTTGAGAAACAGCTTGAGAAATCGAATCCAAAACCACTGCTGGCTTCTTTTCTCTCAATTTCCACATAGGATATGAATGCTTCTCTCTACTGATAGCCACACAGTTGTGCTCATTTCTAATGCATGCTTGCTTACCTAGCAATAAATACAAGTTCATTTCCTAATGGCTTTTCAGCAAAGAGCAACAAATAGCCCATATCCAGCATTTACCCATTGCACAGAGCGCTTAGAACTTGCTTGCAGAACATCCTGTGCTACCTTTGTTCTGTCTTCTTAGCTGCCCTCAGCTCTCATAGAGTCATGAGGACGAGATGGTAGTTTCTTCCCCGAAACACCTTTGGGCACTAGATCTTCATAAAGTGGCTTCTAAGGGGATATTGGTGACTTGAAGAATAAGATCTTCAGGTCGGGGGTTTGACCACAACAAGATTGACTTTTCGTTATGCTCTGCTGGAATGAAGGGCTGGTTGCTCTTCCAATCTCTTTCCAGTACAGGTGCTCCAATAGGTAAAATGCTTTCAGTGAAACATTAGGAATAGATTCAACTACAGATCAAAGAGCTTGTAAGATCAGTGTTGTTAGAGTGGTGTCATATGCTGGGTTTTGAATCCAAGTGCTGGTGGCATGTATAAATGTTGTCATGATGGTATGTGGTGGACAGAGCAGAGTCCTGCAGCTCATAGGCATGACCTCTAGCCAGAAAGCCAGTATTTCAGAATCCATATATTCTGAATCCTCATGCCAATTTTCCTGTGTAAGTGCTGGCATAGGAAGGTCGCATTAGCTGGAAAGATTAGAGATTCCTTTAAAGTGGTGTCTTGTAATGATGTCTTGTGAGCCTCAGCTGCCTCCAGATCAAAGACTCTCTTCTTGTCCATGTGGCCCTGTCACGCAGTCAAGCTCCTGCTGTAGGATGCTCATCACCTATTGTTTTGTTTGCAGGCATTTTAAGCTTTGAAACTGAGGAGACTCCAGACAGGGTTGCACAAGAGACTGTCGTGACAACTGCATTACGGCAGTGCAGAGGTACAGAGAGATTTGTGTGGTTAAGTTGTTCCTTGGATACGGTTTTCTCCAATAAAAGTGGGGAGAACACACAAAAAGAGCTCACATATAGGAGCCGGAGCAAGGTTTGTTCTGCTGATGCAGACCTGAGATGATAGAGTCAAGTCAGAGCTCCATCCTTCAGTGTGCATGTATCTACTTGCTGGCTTTATAAATACCTCTCATCAGGCTTCACAGATAACATCTCCCACATGATGAGGACCTGTGTCAGGTGCTACAACACACGCTCACCACCCTGGAAGGAGACTTCAAGGCTAGTTCAGCCCTGTTTGCAAACCTGGGTGAAGCAGAGTGTGCAGTAGCACTGAGAGCAGAAAACACCATTATCAGGGCAAACAAAAGCCCTAGTGTGCACATAACCCAAACACTGTGCTGGTACGTATGAATCAGTGGCTGTGTGCTAAGGAGGAAAGCTGCCAGCCTACAGCCAGCATTCCTGCATCTGGGAATATCCTGACAGTACTACCTACTTACCAGCAATAACCATGTGAAGTGGAGCGTTTCCAGAGCTTCACAAAGCCTATATTTAATAGTGTGTTGTATTTATAATGCCTTCCATCCGCTGGATTTCACAAGTAGACTAATCCTCTCAACTGGGCTTTTGGTCGAGCAAAGGTGCCAGTTTTGCTGAGAAAGGACCTGGAAAGGAGACTTTTGTGGGTTTTTTTTCCCCAATAGTAGTGGAATAAGAGATGGCTCTAGAGCCTTACAGTTACAGTTCTCACTATTGCTACTGTGTTTTCTGCGTTGTGTGCTGGATGTTGTACAAAACAAGTGTAAGACAAAGTTTGTGTGGTGAAAAGCTTGTGACCTAAATTGCTGAAGTCCTGCAGTAAATGCTGGAGTAGTCTTCTATTGAAATGCTGTGGATCTGTTCCTACCTCTTAAACGCCTCTGGGTTAATAGCACTTTGAGCTGACCATGACTATCCAAGAGGGATGATGCTGTGGGAGAAAAGCGATGATAGCTTTCTTAGCTTTAAGGACAAAATGAACAGCACCCTGAGTTGCCAAAACGAGCACAGCAGGTTACAGCCCGTTCTGAGGGTGGTACTGTATCCCATCAGCTATGTTGAGCCTCTGGCCCAGCTTGGCATCTGTGTATAGCTTTGATACCTTGCCTGCGAGAGGGAGGGAAGGGAAGGGAATAGATTCACAGCTGCATCACCACCCAACCTCTCAATTCAAACAAGGTGGTACTCCTAGTGAATGAGGAGTGCTTGCAGCTGTTGTCCTTCCTCCATGGAGAAAAGCTTTCATCTACATGCTGCAGGTACTTATTACCTCATTTCCTCTGTACTGTGAGTTTCCCCATGCTGTTCAGGACAGTGGTTCCCATCTGTGGCATGGTTTGGGCTGGTCACTGTAGATTTCAAGAGGGGTTGATCTTTAGATGGAGAGGAGCAGAACTGGTTCCCTGGTCTAACACCTACCCCATCTTATCTTGCCTTGCCTGCACTTTGAGGGACAGGGAAGGACTGGGACATTGTCCACAGAGAGGCATGTTTGAATCAGCTTTTAAAGCCCTGGTAGAGGAGCTGTGGAGGGATGAGTGCCAGCAAGAGACTTCTCCCCCAGAGAGCACAGTAACAAGTAAGCAGGGTAAGGTGGTCTCCCCTTTACCTGGACATGCCACGTAGCTGCACAAGGAGACAGGAGCCCACAGGGACTGGCTTGGCAGGGCTGGGGACAGACTGGTCTTCAGGCTGTGGCTGGGGCCTGCTGTGACTGACACCTCAAAGGCCTCATCCTGGCACCCACGTCCTGCTTGGATGGGTGATGCTCAGTGGCAAAGATGGCACAGGGAGTTTTCTTCTGAAGCACTAGTGGAAGAGACTTAGACCCAGAAGAGGCTGTTGACAGCTGTGAGTGATATTAAAGAGAAGGATTAATGATGATATCTAGATCAAATACAGAGCAAAGGAGTTATTGGTTCACTCAGTATTGGAACCTAGGTGCAGTTTCTTTAAACAATAGTCCTGCAGGTTGTGTTTGTCTTGGACACTGGTTTGTTTTACTGTGGTGTTGCTCATTCATATGATGTATGCAGTGTGCTGGCTGCTGTTGGAACGTGGTCCTGTCCTGGACAATTTCCAATATAGAAGATTGTTGTGCAGGAATCAGGCTAAATATGGGGGGTTTTTTTGGTGTTACAAGAACAACGATCAGCTTCAATGTTTGAAGCACCTTCTATCACAGCACAGACAGGACCTTTCTCCTTACCTTATGTTCCCGGATTGGTGAATCTGTGCTTTGGAATGTTTATTCAGCAAGTTTAGTACAAGTCCTGGGCTTAGAAAGAGAAGCTTTCCCCAGAGCTAGCCAGCAGTCCCCAGGAAAGCCCCCAGCAACATGACTTGCAGTATTGCAGCTTCTCCTGAAGATGCTGTGCCTGTCATCATGGTGTGGAGACGGTGGAGTAAAAGTGTCTGATCCTCTTGCAGGCTTCTTTCTGTTGGTGTTCCTGCAAATGTCCTGTGTTGGCTCTTTTGTGCCTACCTCTCTGCTTTCTGTGGTTATTCATGCCCTTTTTGCCCACTTCTCATGAGTGCTATTGAAGGATTTGGAGTGTTAATCTTCACTTCTCGTTTCCGATAACAGCCTTTCCTCTCTTGCAGAGTGTTTACCATGCCTCTGGGAACGTTCCTCCTTCCTGTTCTCTGTTTCATGGGAGCAGCAATTCCACGGGGACTGCAGTATGTCACGTTCACACGCAATGCTACGAAATTCCTCCACCTGTCTATGGACTTGGAATCCGGGGCCATTTACTTGGGAGCCACCAACTTTCTCTTTCAGCTGACATCTGACCTGCTGATGAAGAACATGGTTCAGACTGGACCAGTTCTGGACAGTAAAGACTGCCTCCCCCCGGTCTCGAAGCTGGAGTGCCCTCAGGCACATCACACCGACAATCACAACAAGCTGCTGCTAGTGAACACAGTGCAGAAGGAGCTCATTGTATGTGGCAGTGTGCACCAGGGCATCTGTGAGAAGAGGAGCCTCACGTCCATTGACCATGTCCTCTTCCGACCAGAGAGCCCTGGTGACACTCAGTACGTTGCTGCCAATGATCCCAACATCACCACTGTGGGACTCATAGCTTACTCAAAGGATGAGGTCCCCTTGCTGTTTGTGGGACGAGGATACACAAGCCGAGGAGTTGGAGGGGGGATTCCTCCCATCACTACCCGGAATCTCAGGGCCCATGGTGGGGATGTTCAAGCAATAGACTCTCACTCCATTTTCTCCTATGAAGAAACAGCAAAACTGGCTGTGGGCCGGCTCTCGGAGTACAACCACCACTTCATTAAATCCTTCACTTACCGCTCCAGCGTCTATTTCCTATTCTACCGGCGGGACCTCAAATCTCAGTCCCGTGAGTACAAGACCTATATCTCCCGGATCTGCTTGGATGACTCTCACTATTACTCGTATGTGGAGTTACCTCTGCTCTGCCATAGCAAAACCAATACCTACAGCCTCCTGCAAGCAGCCTATGTCACCCGGCCGGGAAAAGGCCTGGCCCACGGGCAGCTGGACACCGAGGGAGAAGTGCTATTTGCAGCCTTCTCATCCTGGCAGGCTTCTTCTGGCAAGCTGAGTGAGGAGTCTGCACTCTGTGTCTATGCTATGGAGGAGGTGGATCGCCTGACCAACTGGACGAGGGATGTCTGCTACATGAGAGATGGGAAGTCGGAAGAAGGGACAGAGGTGGCATATATTGAATACGACGTCAGCTCCAACTGTGTCCAGCTGCCCGCGGTAAGTGGTCTTGCCCCTTTGCTGGGGTAAAGAGCAGTCTGTAGCATGTTCTTGTGTTGTTTTGTGTTCCTGAAGTCAGCCCGTTTCCCTCAGGTGGATGTTGAAATCTGTTTGAGTTAAAAGCCTTTGGGCTCAGGCTCTTTCTTTGCTGCTGCAGCAATGCAATGCAAGAACTGTTGCATACTGTTGAAGTAGTCTGTCATTGCTGCTGCAGCTCTCTGCCCCACATGGGTGGGTTTCCTTGCAGAGGGAGATGTGGAGATGTGGCCCTGGGAAGAATATCTGATGTGATCTGACCCTGGGGCCTGTCTCTTGGTAAATACCAGGCAAGAGCACTGCAGTTCAGGTTGTTGTTTATCAGCATCATCATCTCCATCTCCTGGTCTGTACTGCATGGAAGGAGAGGAGTATGTGTATGTACAGTTGTGTGTTGGGCAGGGACCCAGCACACCCCTTAAACTCCCTTTAGCTTATGATGGGGCGCACTTCACGACAGCTTCCTGCAAGGGAACCCAGGAATGAAAAAGAACAAAAGCAAAACCAAGTGTCAACAAAATCCTCATCTCCTATAGACTGCATTAGCCCTGCAGAATTTTGTGCCCAAGGAGAGCCTGCTCCTGACCAGGCTGCTCTTTGTCTCCAGTGCTGGAAGAGGTGATAATCCTCCTTTAAATCATACCACAAAGGCATGATGGGAAGTTGTAGGATAAAAATGTGAGCTCAAGTGGCTGTGACCCTGAATCCTTGCAGTGTCAGCCTCACTGGCTGGTGCTGTGCTATCAGACGGTGACACAAACACAGAGCAGCAGCATGCTCTGGGGTGGTGCTGGATGCAGTGTCCTGGTACGAGGCTCTGTGGTTGCGAGCAGCCTGTTTTCACCAAGGGCGTTGCTAGTCCTTAGCATCACAGCCTGTTATCTTGTGTCTTCCTTCCTACAGAACCGGCTGTCCAGGTTAATTGCCTCTTCCCAGCCCTGTGCTACAAAGAGCAAAGTGGTACCACAGAGCTTCGGAAGTCTCTGAGGTTGGATGTGTAGTCCAAAGCTAGTCTTAAAATGATGGGTTTCCTTTCGAGAGCTACAGTGGACTGTAGAATACTTGTGGGACAAGGGAAGAGTAAAGAGCAGGCTCAGAGCAGGATGAATGTAGGGTCAGGAGGAGTACGTAAGACTTGGGAAGAAGACGCTGCTCAGCTTGATGTCTTGCTTTCACTGTATTTCTTAGCCGTGCCCCGTGTGTCCTTTGCAGGGGGAACACATGGGAGGAATTGTCACAGGTGATTTTGGGGCACCTCGAGGGAGTTAAAAGCCAACCTGATGTGAGTGGTAGAAAAATCCTTCATTCAAAATGATGTGGAGTCCCCCTGCACTGTTTGATCTAGCAGAGAAGTGGGTACACAGAGGGGGAGAAAAAGCCCAGCCTCTGCTATGCAATTCCTGGCTCACAGTCCCAGGGTCCCAGCTGCACGGTTTGGCACTAGTGGGCCAACCAAAGTATAGCATCTTATTAACAAGTGTGTCCAATGATATGTAAATGTCCCCACAAACTTCATCCTTCACCATTCAGTACATGGTAGCGGTTGTCATTAAGATTGTATCTAACAACACACAAGGGTCTGTGCCAACTCCAGCCAGCTCCATTCAGTGCTGAGTGCAAGCAGCTCTCAATGACCAGTTTATGCAGGAACAGTTTTAACTCTGTTTCAGTGGTGGCAGCCTGTGTTCTATGTAAGGATAATGCTAATGAAGCTCATGTTTTTCTGCCTCCAAACCAGCCTGTGCACCCTTTTCCCTAGTTAGCACTGCCTCCAGTTCTCAGCCCATCAGAAGGAGCGAAGATTGAGTTTTACAGTTCAATGCAATCTCAACTGGAAACAACATGCTTGTTTGTATAAGGACTTCAGCATGAGTTCATTTGTTCAGTTTGCTGGAGATCCTTTAGTCCTGGGAAGATCCTTTAGGCTTGGGAAGGCTGCATATTTTCTGTGGGTGTAGTTTTCAAGGTGTGTAACTTGTCCTTTTGCACCAAGCTTTCGGTCCCCTTCATGCATAGATATAGATTTGTCTTCTTGCTGCTTGCTGCCTCTGCAGTGTAGGAAGCACACACCGGAATCCACAGGTACGGCTTCATGCAGACTTGGTGCGTCACAAGTAGGACACGGGATGATCCCCTCGGGCAGGTTCAAGCCATTCCCCTTGTCCTGTCCCTGCAGGCCCTTGTCCAAAGAATCAACCCAGCTTTTCTGTCAGCCCCTTCAGGTGCTGGAAGCTGCTCTAAGGTCTCCCTGGAGCCTCCTCTTCTCCAGGCTGACCAAGCCCAGCTCTCAGCCTGTCTTCATAGGACCATGCTAACTGTATCAAATGCTTACATCAGTTTACATGGAAGCTCTTCTAATTGTGTTCAGTAAAAAACATCTTGGTGTGATTTCTCATGTGTAATCACTGTGTCAAGTCTTGCTTCCCTGCTGAGGTATCAATACATTGGAGAAGTCAATAGAAGTCAGCTGGTTAAATATATTTTACTGTGGGGTTACCACAGACTTTGGCAGAAGCTCCTGATCGTATTGAAGTTTCTCCAGGAAGCAGTCAAGTGTTAAAACAAGCAAACCCAACACAAAACAAACCCAGAGAAATGGGAGGAGAGGATGGGAAAGAGTGAGGTTTTCCAAGGGGTTGGCCAGAGGTGGTGAGTAGATGCCCCAGGAATGCCATGTTGTGCTGTTATCACTGACCTCCTTTGGGGTCAGCTCATTTGCCTGGTGCCAGATGGTACCGTGAGGCTCAATGCTGCCAAATGCAAAGCCACGGACATCAGACAGAAAAAATACATAACCTTGCTCATGACAATCTAATTCCTGCTCCTGTGGAGTCTGAATTCAGCCACGTTGCCCAAGGCAAGAGAGAGATGGAGGTGGTGTAGGCTGCGCAGTTAATGCCCCTGCTCCACATGTAGCTTTGTCAGAGTGATTAGTAAGGGGCTGAGAAGGGGAGTGAAATGTTATCCATAAGGGATTTCATGATGAAAATCATTAATCTATACATGCCACATTGTTTGAAGCCAAGCCACTGATTGATTAATAACTGGTGGGGTTAATAGTAAGTGCTGGGTGAACAATCCTGCATTCAGTGTCTAAAAGGATGCTGTAAAAGTGGACACAGAACAAGGTGTCAAGAAAGATACAAAGCAGCAGAGGAGCTATCCTAGACAAGACTGAGTTTGTTGCTTAGGAAAAAGATGAATCATAATGGAGTATCTTCTTTCTACAAATACAAATGGTTGGCAGCTTTCATTCTCTCTCTAGAATCCAGTAAGTGAAGGATTGTGGGACTGGGAGGGATCTCACTGGACCAGAAGGATCACTGGGTTTGCACAGAGATCTCACAAGAGCACAATTGAAGCAGTGTGGAGAGATGGCTCGTTTTGACTTCTTGTGGGTCTCTGGTTCTATGAGCTCTGTGATCTCTCAGTGCAGTTATTAAGCTCTTTGGAGCAGGCTGCGCTCCACCCTGTGTTTATGTACATCCTGATTCTACTTCAGCTTAGAATTTGTACGTGTTACAACAAAACCACATGAACTGATGCTTGTGACCAGGTGGGTTTGCCCTGGAAGCAGGGATTCACCTCTTTTTGTTCTTAAAAAACACAGTGAATCTTACTCAAAGCTGCATAATGGCAGTGTGCAGCCACTAATGGTGTTTGGGGATTAAGAGTTTCAGTGCATTTCGTTACTGATGCTGAATGGACCTGCTGAAATGTCTGCAGGATTCTGGGGGTACAACCAGCCAAACGTACCTAAACTACCTATTAACAGTCTCAGTTAAAATGTTTAGAAGGGTTCAAAGCTGAATTCACTTCTGGGTCATCTGTTGAAGGAATTTGAGTGGAAAGGGATGATGGAAGTGTTAAAGCTACTCATATCCTTGTATCCATTTTTTGTACTGATGTCCCTGTTCTTTCCACTCTCCCGAAAAGGATACCCTGTATGCATACCCCTGTGGCTCTGACCACACTCCCAGCCCTATGGCCAGTCGGGTACCCTTGGAGGCAGCCCCACTCCTGGAGAAAACAGATGCCCGTCTGACAGCAGTGGCAGTGAATGTGGAAGATGGGCACACCATTGCTTTCCTGGGAGACAGCAAAGGGAGGCTGCACAAGGTATGACTTGAATGCAACAGGAAGCCGAAAGGATAAAACCGATCAGGGATGCTCAGGTGGAAGGGGGAAAAATAGCAATTTCTTTTGTCCCTTGGGAAGTCAGGTTCCTACCAAAGGAACTGTCATTCTGTCATTACTATCAGATGGTCTTTTCTCACGCTGTACTCACTGTTGGGAATGTGAATGCCCCAAACAGTGGTTGTGGGTGCCTTTGCTTACATCTGTACTGAGCCAGCATCATCACTGGTGCATCCTTCTGCAGGTGTTGCTAGGCACATGCTTCCCGTGGCTGAAGTCACTGCATTGAGATTTTGGTGGAGGTTGAGCTCCTCACACACAGCAGTGGTTCCAGCTTGTTCCTGATATAGAATGGGTGTCCCCAGCTCCTGCTGTGACACTTTGCCTGCGTACAACTGTGACTCTCTTGCAGGTGTACTTAGGAGCAATGGGAGATGCATATGTATACGCTTCTTTAACTATCCAGTTAAATAGCATGGTGAGTGGAGACCTGCTGTTCGACCAGTTGCAGGAGCACCTCTTTGTCATGACCCAGTCAATGGTAAGAGCAATAAAATCCCTTCCACAGATGAGTTGAAAGCATCTGTGGTCCAGACCTGTTATTGATGGGAGCTGGGGGGGAAGAGAAGTAGTGTGTACAGCTAACCATGTGCTGAGCAGCAGCTTCCTTCCAGTCTGGCTTACAGGGATGGGGACTGGCCTTCTAAAAGCTGGAGGAAGCATGGAGGAGTCTTGTTACTCTCAACCACAGATTCTTTTGGGGTTCACAAGTAATGTGACCTGTCTTGGTTTTACAAAAGACTCAAAAGACAAAAAGGAGGCTTTGTGTAATTAAAACTGTGCCACTTCTCCTGGTTTTAATCAATGACAAGATTGAGCCATTCGTCTGTAGGCAGGTAACCTACAAAAGCAGAAATGTGTGGGAAGTATCCTCGGCAGAGGTGTGCTTTGGCTGGGTATGTAATGAGTCTTGTAGATGAAATCATACTGTACAAGGAACCATGTGAGGCACCATTCCCTCTTCTCCTACCATCTGTAACTCTGTCTGTGCCCAGTGGCAGATGTAGAAGAGTCATTCTGATGCCTCCGACTCTTGGAATATTGGTGTCTGCTGAGTAGGAAATCCTTTATTTGAGAGGATTTGTACAGCACCACTCATATCAGCTCCTTGAGCTGGAAAGAAAAGGATCCTTCTAGTAAAGGAAATAGCCCTTGAGTTACTCTGAAGGAAAGAGCAAACATAAAAGGAGAGCATGCTGGAAACCCACTGCTTCCTTTCACCCCCACCCCAAGCACTTTGAGATACTCAGAACTTCTGTAAGGCTTCAAAGGAAGAGTTGAAATCTGTGAGTGGAAGATGATGAGGGAAATCTGAACTATATCCTTACCAGTAATTGCTCTGTCAATGAAACAGCATAAATTACATCCCGTACTCAGCAAAAGTAATAGGTTGGGGATTAGAAGTTGGCATTTTGAAGTAACTGACAGGGTAGTAGCTGGAGCGTAGGAGCGGATTAAAGGGAGGAGGGCAAGAGGCTGAAATCATCAAGGTTAGTAAGTTTAAAGCAGAAGTGTTTCGCAAGTAAAAGTTACCCCCACATACCAGGGGGTTTTTGTTCCACACTGATCAAAGCTGCTTGCTCCACTTTCAGTCAAAATGATAGTTCTGCCACATAGAGCTGGGCAATAGTGCAGGTACAGTCAGAGCCCTTAGCCAGAGCTGCTGTCTCCAACTTCTGTCACCTGCATGTCAGAGAGGTGATGTCCATTGACAGAGCCCAGAAAAGCAAAAGAGTGAACGGAGTTCAGTCTATTCTTTAACCTGTTTTGTTAAAATACAGATTTAGCACTAAATAAAGACTTCTTCTTTCAAAAAGTGCCAAGGATAACCCATCAATAGAATACACATTGCTCATCTCAGTGCCTTTGAGCAGCCTGGTGTTTACCTGTCTTTCACCAGTATGTGAATTGGCCATTCAGGTGGGCTCTGTGAGCTTGGTCCTGTTTCCTTTGGTTTTATCCAGTACTGGGGATTAAGAAGCTGTTTCAGTGATCATGGAGATGATGGGACTTGCAGGTTAGGCAGAAGAAGCCATAGACCTGGGACCTGTGCTGTGTTTTCACTGATTGCTTTTCCTGGCAGGTGGTAAAGGTTCCCATACTGGAATGTTCCCTGTACTCGGATTGTGAATCCTGTCTGGCTCTCAAAGATCCATACTGTGGCTGGTGTGTCCTTCAGGGACGGTAAGATAGCTCCCTGTTGACCTGCAAGGGTTTTGGGGAGGGATAGTGCATAGGGATTGTCTCTACTTACTCTCCTCCTTATGTCTGTGTGCCTGGATTTAGTTTACTTTTAGTTCCTTTATGGGATGTCCTCTCTAACTTACCATTGCTCTATCTGCCTCCCTAAACCACCGCTGGCAGTTGCACACAAGAGTATCTTTCCATTGCTTTTTTTGGGTCACCATTCACCATGCTTCTGTCCAGTGGATTTCAGCCTGGTCTTAGCCTGACAGCAGCTCAAACTGTCTCATTTCAAATGTGGAGAAACTGTCTTGTCTCTTCTTGTGTCACTCTCATTTAGTGCTCTTTGACTTCTTGCTCCCCTACTGATGTTGCTTAATGAGATATGGTTTATTCCAGTGTGCCTGTCTGCTTGCTGGCTTTCCCTCCCTGTAGAATGCCATAGGAATATATGGATTTAATAGGAATATATATTGCCAAATATATTTTGGCAACAGTTTATCCTGTTATTGAAAGTGGTGAGAGGCTGAGATTCCTGTGTCTTGTGTAGCAACTCCCGCAAGACTCTAGCAAGTGACTAGACTAGACTCTAGCAAGACTCTAGGGTAGTGAGAACTAGAGAAGACCATGGGATGTAGAAGATGGCCAGTGTCAGCTTGGAAGCTGAACGTGTCCCATTAGATCTCTCATAGAGCTTCTTGCTATTTCCCTGCAGGTGCACCCGTCGCTCTGAGTGCTTGCGGTCCAGGTTGAGTGAGCAGTGGCTCTGGAGCTTTAACTCTACACAGCAGTGTCTGTCTGTCCAGTCACTAACTCCAGCCAATATCAGCAGAGAGGAAAAGAGAAATGTGAGTGGTGTTGATCCTTTGATGATGCTCAAACACGTAGAAAGCCCCTACAAACTGAGGAGTCACAAAGTCTCCCTGTTGCTTTCAGTGGGATGCTGTATCAACAGCCTTCAAGCAAGTGTCTGCTTCACATAAGGGACTGAATAGTTTAGCTGTACCAGGAGATAATGTCATTGGTTTTGCTTCATAAAACTAACTGTTCTTGGCTGCCCAGCGTTACTGGGTATTCTGGAGTATTTGATTCCTGTTTGGTCAGGGTCCCTCCTTGGCATCTGTAAGGTTCTTGTGTCTGTGGTTTCACAGTGTTTCCAACACTTGCTGTCAGGAAACCTAAAAGGAGTTACCCAGACTTTCAGCTTCAGTCTGGCACCTGGGAGCTGGCAGGAAAGCTAAGAAGGTGCTGCACTGTTCTGAAGCCTGATGTTGTGTCAGGAGGTGGCAAAAACCTGGATTTTGCTATGGACTTGGGCAAAGGGGGAAGTTGCCAATTGCTTGGTGGATGCAATTGGTGGTTCAGTTTGGGAATGGCAAGAGACAATGATTCGGAACAGTCAGTCCTAGGAGGCATTATAAGAGTATGGATGTATCTGTAGATAACTACTTCCTGGGGCTCTTAATTGAAAAAATAGAACAAGAAAATTAGATTAAACACAGAAGAATGAGTTAGAGGGCAAACTACTCACTGGATACTATTGAATTGGTAGATATTCCTGGCTATCTCGGACTTACCTTCCCTGCGTGAGGAAGAATTTTACTCATGTTACTTTGAAGATTATGAAAGCCCAGCAGTGCTGACAGAGTCAGGAATCATGTGTCCTTCTCCAGATCCCAGCCAAGCACCAGCTTTGCCAACAGGAGCAGGTCAGTGAAATGCTTTAAATGGAGCATGATAGCTGTGATACGGTTGCTGGGAGAAAGTACGTTGTAGGTCTGTCAGATTGCCAGGATTAACAGCCATGAATATATGTGGTGTGTCAGCAGGTGTTCATTTCATTCTTCATAATATCTGTTTGCTTTCTACTTGTGTGTCACACATCCTGTGCTATTTTGGGCTGTTGCCAAATTCCAATGCCAAATTCTGGTAGTCGGAAAGGGGATCCTGCTCGAAGGGTTCTGTGCAAATCTGAACAAGGGCTGAAAGGCAGTCTAGAGTGGTGGCTGGTTTGGCAGCTTTGTCATAAATCTGGAGAGAGAACTCTCTTAAGTACTCAAACCAAATGCAAACGTCCTCCAGATCCCCATAGTAGTGGGAGAAGGATGTATATGTAAGGAAAGGAGAGACCTACAGTCCTTAAGTTGGACATGAATCTGCAGTGCAGCACAAAGTCAGAAAATACAGAGTCAGCTTCCTATTACTGCAAACAATAAGCGGCTGAGCATTCCTAATTGGGCACTCTAAAGAACATGGGAAGTTCTCAGTTTATAGTCTTTGCATTGGATTTTACCCAGCCTGCGTGTGAGAGCTGCTCTATTCAAAGAGCTCATTCATCTGAAGTAAAAGGCAGGTGCTGGTTGGAAAGCATTCCCCACAATTCACCGGAGTGGCTAAACAGATTTTCCATGGAAGTATGCAGCTGGCTAATAGGTCTGAAGCAATCTCCATGGACATAACATAACATAACATGATAGCAGAACCCAGCTTAACACACTGATTCAGTCTCAAACACCTTCATTTTTCAATGGTCTCCATTCAGGGTGGTCAAGCAGAGGGGGAAAGGGCTTCATGCACTGCCACTAAAGGCAGAGTGGGCAGGATTGGTTTCCCTGTTTAGTTCTGCACGTGTGGGCCTTGATTTAAGCACAGTTGTGAAAAATCAGGAAAGCCACAGTCTAGTTCTCATTATTCCAGGCTTCAGATATTCTTATTGACTCCCTTGTAAGTCAGTCTTGCTCTCATTTCAAGACTCCAGAGATGCTTTACCTGAGCCACTTTCACATTGCATCTCCAAGACTTAACAGCTCGCTTTTGTTACCTAGCCTGAATTTGCTCATGGATGGGTTTTGTCCCTTTGATCTATTTGTGTTGTCCTTTAGCTTCCACAGCTCCAATCCCACTCAGTGAACTATGACCAGGCATTCTAAGCACAGAGTTCTGCTGTGTTAACTTTGGGTTCTTTTGCTACTCAGACTTCCTCTCCCCATCACTGCACTGCTAGCCCTTCTTTGCATGGCTTCTGTGCTCTGCTAAGATGAATTAGAAGCTGGTAACCAGAATCAAACACTGTTTTCTAAATGAGGTTTCCTCAGGGCATTAGATAGTGGCACTCTCCTATTCCTACTTATACTACTTTTCCCAGCTCACTAGAACATTTGCCTTTCTTTCAGCTTTGTTTTAAAGGTTGCATACCAGCTCCTCTGTCACTTTAAGCTGTTGAGCTTCAAGTTGATAGCAGAAACTCTTGCTCTCCATTTGCAAGTGCTCAACCTCATGTTCTGTACTGCTGAACTGCCTTCTTGGCATCATGGGAAATAATGGCCTTTTTGGAGAAAGGAGTATTTATAAACATGGTGTCATAACCCTGCAACCCTGGGAGGTGTTAGCCCTGCCACCACTGCCAAATGCAATCACCTCTGTGATAGTGATGGGAGTTGGCAGTACTGCAGTGACTCCTGCTCCAGCTGCCTATAGAATACCCTGATTTGCTCCTAATCATGGGTTTCCATGCACACCTCATCATCAGCTGATTTGCTGGCATACAGCTTCACTTGCCATCCTGTCAGGAGCCCAGCTTAGCCCTGGCTGATCCTTCACCACACATGTTGGTTGTTTCGTGGTGATTAGGGTGTGCTTGCATCAGGAGGCCTGAATTCTGTGAGAGGAACGATGGGCAAGCTTCTTGTTACTTACACGTATAGCAAACTGTCCTGAGAAATGGGAGCTCCTGGAGTTGAGCAGAGCATGCAGTGTGGTCCCATTATTTGGGAAACCAATACCCAACTCTGAGGACATTAGTCTGGAACAGGATTAAGCAGCTGGTTTAGTACTGCCATATGCAAAATTCCTCCTTCAGGCTCATGCCATCAGCTGCAGTTAAGTTTTGACCATCTCTGCAGCTCTTTGGTCTGCCAGAAAACAGAGATAGTCTCTTCCAAAAGAACTGGGCTATCCTGAGGCTTCCAGTTGACATGAGACCCGGATTTAAAGCAGATAAGCTTTCAGTCATTGCAAACGAGATTACAAGTCTTAAACCTCCTCTGACTGATTTCTTAGTCTGGACATAGAACAAAGCTCTGAAGGTAAAGGGCTGTGTCAGCTCCAAGGGTTTGTTTTTCCTTTGGATGAAAAAGGAAGACAATCAGCTTTGAGCATGGAATGTTACATCTTCCTCTAATAGAGATGACAGTAGAGTTATAGCAGATGAAGATGGAAGACTGGCCTTCTGACAAGCCTTCCTTCCCATGGGTTGGCAAGAGCTGTCAGAAACTACTCCTGGCAAACTTGTCCAACCTGTTTTTAGGATAATCCAGTGATTGAGATGCTGGCGGAGTCTGTCTCTGTGTTTGACAGTGTCTTTCCTGGAGCTTGCTGAGTCTCTTAACAGTATGGCAGGCTTAAAGTGGCTCCATTTCTAAGAAACTTCTGTTTTCATTTTCAGATCATGTCACCATAAAGCTCGTAGTGCGTTTCCATGACATCTTCATTGCTTCTGTGGACTTCTCTTTCTATGACTGTGCTGCAGTGGCCCTGCTGTGGAAGTCGGCACCGTGAGCACATGCTTTTTGTTCTCTGTAGTTCTAGGGAGGGTGGCAATCCCTGCCTGGGTCATCTCAGCAGCTGCTTCTCCATCATTATTCCAGGTGCAAGAAGTGTGTGAGCAGTCTCTGGGGATGTAACTGGTGCATCCAGCAGCACCTCTGTACCCACAAAGCAGCCTGTGAGGAAGGAATCATTATCTACAACGAAAGGGTGCGTTTCGTACTCAGTCCTAGTCCTGTACGTTAGAACAGCCTCAGTGAGATGCAGTGAACCAGATCTCGGGTAAAATAACAGCTTTCAGTCACATCAAGCAAGGAGGTGAGCTGCTGGAGCAACACGAGGCTCTGCGTGCCTCATGTTAAAAGGCCTTGCTAGGTTTCTGAGGACTTGCCATTGGATGAAGCAGATTGCCCTTCTCCTGGGGTTATCCAGCCTCTGTTTCCAAAGCAAGGGACAAGAACAAGCTGGCACAGAGGCTGCAAAGGGAAAAGCAAAATGGATGCCCAGCTTGTGGCTGCCACAGGTAGTCTTGCAGTTCGGGGGGGGGGGATGAGGGCAGGCAGACATCCCTCTGAGTGCAGGAACCAGTGGGAAGAGAGAATGTTGCTGGATCTTTTGCACTTTGAGCATTCCCCAGTCCTATCCCAAGACAAGGTGGCATGAGATGTAGCTCTCACTTAAATCCAGAGGGTGAAGCAGCCTCTTGTGAGCACTGCTACAGGAAGTAGTATGGAGTGTTTTCCTGCTTGGGTTTTATCCTGTTTATTTTCTTTCTCTCTTCTCACCCCACGATGTTATTTTTCTCTAGGCCCAGATCCCAGCCTCAGGTGTGTTTCCTTCTTCAGCAGCTCCCCTCACCAAGTCCTCTACCACAGCCCCAACCACAGCCACAAAACCCATCACTCCCCCCATCATGCGAGTGGTACCGAGCACTGTGCCCTCCTCAGAGCCCAACCACATCACGTTCTCTGCAGCCTTGGACATGACATCTGAGCCTACAGAAACCCTCAGCTATACGTACTTGACTCTCTCAACCGAAGCAGCCTCTCTCCAGGCCATCACAGAATCCCCCCTGCCACCACCAGCAGACAAACCTGCTGTCACTGAGCCAGAGACAACTTCTCCTTCTGCATCTGTCCTTACCAGCCCATCCAAAACCATAGATCATGCAGCCTTGCCCACTGAAGGGCCAGCCACCAGCCAGGGGCCGCAGCACACCAACCCACCCACCACGCTAGTGGGTAGCCCTCCGCACACCTTTTCAGCAGCAGTAACACCCTCTCCTCACGTCACCAGCTTGAAGTGGCCTCTGAGCTCTTTTCCTACCACAGAGGCACTGACATCTGCCATCCCATCTCCCCAAACTCCCAGCCAGGTGCCAGGGGGTCCTGCTGCCTCTGAGGACTCTCCTGGATTGCTGGGAACTGAACTACCTGCTTCAGAGCTCCCACCGTCAGCTCCCCCAGGGTGGCTGCTGGAGGAAGGCACGGAGCTGCAGGACACGGAGGACTGGCTGGATTTGCTGCAGGCTGAGAATGACACATCTCCCTTCTCTGCTTCTACCCTTCTGTCGGGTGATGGGGATTCTTCAGAGAGGGATGTCCCTGACTTCCCCAGGATCCTCCACCCCGACCTCGACTATCAGTATGATGCGCCTGAGTTCTGGGAGGAGGTGAGTCGCTGAGCTTTGGGATTCACAGTCTAACACTTTGAAATGTGCACACACACTGCAGGTCCGGTATTTCAGCACACAGGAGGGGCTGTGCGCTCCGAGAGTGGGAAGTTTCTCCGTCCCTAAAGGAGGAACAGCAGCCTGAGGAAGAAAAACATGTGTGAGGTTCCCAGGTCTTGCAGGAATGCCGCTGGCCTGAAGGTGGCAGCTGCTGTGATGTCCAGCCTGTTGGCAGCTTTCTGCTCTTCACCTCTTTGTGCTCTTGTATTACTTGCCTAGAACTTCATGGTAAAGCACAGCCGTGCCTTTGTTCAAACAGGGCTGTTTCTCTGGTGGCATGTCATACATCTCATTCGCTGTATGAGAGCTGGGGAGGTCTCCTTCTCTGAAGCCTTGTGTGTGTTTTCAGAATGAAGAGCTTAGCTGGGGTCCAGATGCGTGTCCCTGTGTGCAGGGAATCCAGGGATCTTCACTGTTTCCAGTCAACGTGGCAAGGAAGATAACCCTGCTGGGAAAGAACTTCCACCTCTATCAGGTAGCTCACCACCATCAGCATTGAGAAACTGTGTTAATGCAGAGCAGCTGGGCACCATGTCCATTGCACTGCTAAAAACACATGTAAGACACAGCTGTAGCTCTGCCCAGGTTTCTCCTGTTTGCAGAAACACCTTAGGGGGAATGACCTAATTCTATGAATAAAGCATTTCATAGCTGGATTTATTGGTGAGTAGGAGGTCCCCCAGAGAAAGGGAGAGTTCAGGTGTGCACCAACCTGCTGCAGAAGATCTGCATGCCTTTGGGTTCAGTTGCACCTGTGCTGTAGTTCTTGGAATAACTTCCCGATGAATCTTTCCTGATTGTGTCTCCGTAAGCTAAAGATAAGTCATCTGTTCCCTTTCCTTTCTGGCACGTTCATGTTAATGTAGCTATTCCTGTCATACCTGAATCTTCTGCAGAAGGGAAAACCACCCTTGAAAGCTATGTTTCTTGGGTGTGCCTCTGATAAAAATCATCTTCCCTTCTCAAGACAGAAGGCCTGATTTAGTAACTTTTTGCACACAACTGCCTCAGAACATGCAGCCCACGGACTAGTCATTGCTTTATGTTCAACCTGATATACTGCACTGCTCAGTACAGAGCTGGTTGCAGATGCGTATCCATCTGGCTTACAGGGAGTGTCTAAGCAATTCAGTGGAACATGTACAGAAAGAAGAAGAACCCACGTAGAGTTTCTGAGGTGCAGTGGCTTAGTCTGTGTATTCCAGTCCTCATTTCCAGACTAGTGTTTCTCAGATACAGGCATAACGTCAGAGTCCCACTGGTTTTGCTTTAATTCCTCATCCTGTGCTGAGTTCTCCCTGCACTGACAAACCTGTGTTCCCTTGTGGTTTGTATTGGTTTGTCTTTCATTCATGGAGGCAGTGGCAGCATAGAGAGCCTTGAATGTAGCATAGAGTTGGTGTAATGAAGGGAATGAGAGGAGCACACTGCTTGCACAGTGGCTTTTTAGAAGGTTCTGAGTTGGAGAGGAAGAGCAGTGTTGTGTAGTAGGAAGCTCTGTGTAGTTGAGAACTGATGCCATGTCTGTCTCCTTTGCAGGACCAACAGTGGGACTATGAGTGTGTCCTGAATTTGGAGGGGAGGACAGTGGTGATGGATGCTTATGTGGAAGGAGAAGAAACAAACAAATCCCTCTGTTATATCACCTGCCAGATGAACCAGGTGAGTGCTTGCAGTAACATGCCATTTCAGAGCTCACCCTGGTGCTGGGTTCACTCAGCAAAGCAGCAGGTTGGAAGGGAAGCTCTCTGCAAAGATATATGTGGAACATTTAGCACTATGGGGCCATCATCTGTGGTGCTGCTGGCTGGCAGTGCTGGTATCTGCAACGGGCAGAAAGATTGCACAGCCTGAGCTACATAACCTGCATTGACTGTAGTATGGGATGATGCCATCTCAGAGCTGTCACTCATCACAACCTGCCAGGACTGTGCCACTTCAGCTTTAGCTTGGGACACTGTTGTTCATGGTTCTCTGGATTGTGACTTCTTCTGTGATGGTGGCTCATTTTGTGAAAAGAAACATGCTGTTAGTACCAGGTTTGTTCTCAGTGGTGGAAGGTAGGCTGTGGATGGTAGGACTAAGAGCAAAATTACAACAGCCATGTACGTTTCTGGATGATGTGTGCAATTTACTTAGGGCAGGGTTTGCAAGCAGAGGTGCTATTTTCGATTCACAAACACATACAGTTAAGGGAGAGGAACAACACGGGCGCCTGTGCACATGTGAACCAGTTGTAATCCTACATCTTCAGCACTACTGAAATCGCCTAAGTGCTGGATTGAGCAGTTTTCTGAGCAGGTGGCTTGGAGATAGGAATTAGCCATTAGGACTGCATTCACGGAGCTGGCCAAGTATTGTGAGCACAGAGCTGTTTCCAGTGTTCATCCTAGTTAACTGAGGCCTGCCACTCTTTCCAGAGCCTTTGCAGGAAGCTCTGTCTCAGCTCTATGTGCCGGTGCACTGCACAGGATGGCTGCTGATGCTTTTTGCCTGTTTAACTGGTTGTTGGTGCCCCTCAAGTCATTTGTCTTGATGGTCTTTGTCTTTGCAGTACAGTTACACAGCGCCTCAGCTCGAATTCAATGCTGTGGTGTTTGTGCAGAGGCGACAACACCTTCGAGTGGACAGTGCTGCAGATCTCCACGGTAGGAGCCCAACACCTCCCCAGCAAGAACACTGCAGATGGGGTGGAAGAGAACTGAAACATCCTCAGATAAGGCCTTTTGCATCTCTAGTAGTCCTGTCACAAGGAAACTAAGGAATACATTTGGCTTCATTCCTGTTGCTTGGCCCAGGGGAGGGAGGAACAGAGGGCTCTGTGCAAGATGCCAGGTTGCTGGGTTATTCCCTAGGGGATGTTTGCAGATGCCTCTGAATTCTTCTCCTTTGCAGTGACTTTTTACAACTGCTCTGTGGGCCACACTGACTGTAGCCGCTGCCAAACTGCTGACTCCAAGTACAACTGTGTGTGGTGTGGAGGTGACAACCCCAGCTGTATCTTCAGAGGCTCCTGCAAGGAAGATATAGAAGACCTGTGTCCAGCACCTCTCATTCACTCTGTGAGTAACTTGCTCACTAGTGTAAAGCACCTAGGACTACATTCTCCAGTTAAAGTCAAAGGGCTGTGACCCTGGAGCATGAACAGTGCAGCTCAGTAATACATTTCCTATCTTGAAGAGCAAGTTAGTCCTATTGTACCATGACCCCTCGGTGTCAAGGATGCTGGACACTTGCGCTGGGCTTTCTGTTTGCTGATAGGGAACAGTGGGGAAAGATGTATTTGTATCTCACATGAAGCTGGCACACCAGAAGGAGCAGAATCATTCAGGAGCTGGGAAAGGGTCCACAGATCCTCCAACTGTCCTGGGCCAGACCCTGAAACAGATTGGCCCAACTGAGCCTGGGGCAAAGAAGGGCAAAACCTAATAATAACGGCACAGCAGGGATGGCAGAGGCATGACAGGTTACTGGAATGAATTATTTTTGTGTGTTTATTTTAACTGTTTCTTGCTAACTGCCACATGACAAGTGTCTGTAGCCATGTGTCCCTTTTGCTGTCAGCTTGTCCTCCCTCCGGTGGCACACAACATCCATGTGCTGCATCTTGTCTTAGTTTATCTTGGATGCCGCTCAGGGACAGAGCTTTGGCGTTTTGTGCAGCATGCAATTCATTGTCGTACTGATGCTGAGGGGGGAATGGTGCTTGCTGCTTCAACACCAGTAACATGTATTGGCTTGTGCATCCCCACTCCTCCGCAGAAATGCCCTATGGAGTGATCAGCATGTTGAAGAGAAGGCAAAGCAGAGCAGTCCTTTGAAGTCTATAGTGGATTATCACTTCTGGGGGGACTTTTGGCAACAGTGAAGTATGGGAGAGAAGGCTCCAGCTGTGTGTTCTTAATGGCCTTTCTTGTGATGAGGGTGCAACCTGGTGCTAGTCCAAGCCAGTTAAAGGAATCCGTAGCAGTGACCCAACCAGGCAGAGTTTGTAATGGGGCAGTTGAAGGGCCCTGTGCTGTAGATCAGTTGCCAGAGTGCAGAGCTCTGAGATACTGTGACATTGACACATGCACGGCTGTCTTTGCAGGTGTACCCCCTGTCTGGACCAGTGGAAGGTGGCACTAGAATCACCATCACTGGCTCAAACCTCGGGCAGAAACATCAAGACATTGCAGAAACTGTCACTGTTGCAGGAATTCCCTGTGCCGTAGATGCTCAAGAGTATGAGATCTCTAGCAGGTAGAGTATCTGTGAAACCTCCTCCCAGAGGCAAGCGCTGGCTTTTCCCTTGGCTGCTGACAACCAGCCTGAGATGTCCTTGCCTTTGCTGTAGCAGGTATTGAGCCTTGTCCATTCCCAGGGAGTGCCCCTGGGTAAGGTCACTGTCTGGTTAGTTACACAGGCAGTGACCTTAGAGAGATAAGGTTGTGTACAAGGCAATGGCCAAACAGTGCTGCCGTTTACTGGCCACACTACCTGAGTTTCATGGGTGTCTCTCCCAGCTACAGGGTGATTTTAGTAAAGCAAAGGATATGCCTTGGGCAAGCATCACTGCTAGGAAAATATCCTGACCATGTTAACGCAGGGTGAGGATGGGAACGTGTGGTTGGAGGTACACACAGATTCTTGCCTCTGCTTGAATGGGCACACTCCTAGGTTTGTTCACTTGCCAGCCACACTTCCACCTCCCAGGAACAAACCAAAGGAAAGGACCCCCACAAGCAGGGGTAGACCGGGGAGTCCTGGTGGGCCCAATGCCACTCTTCTGATGGCTGGAAGTGCCTGGCAGGTCACACAATGCTTGTGAACATGGTGGATAGGAGGAGGATGAGAAGCAGAAAGACCTGTCCTGCTGAATCCAGCTAGTGTCAGTGACAGAGGGCTGGGGAGCTGGTGTGTCTGGCCAGGGCAGAACCATACAAGGCAGTGTAATCTAGATGTTGAGAGGTATGACTGGGGGGTAGCTAGGAAGCAAGGAGAAGGGACTGTTTGTGTAGTTGGCCTGTGGCAGGGCGAGTAGGTGGGAGCCTTGGACAAGGGAGGGAGAGGAGCCAAGCAACCAGAAGAAGAGGAGAGCAATTGTGAGTAACCTCTCATTAGAGCTATCACAAACCCATTTTTCCATTTCATGGTAGCAGTAGTTATAGCACCCTTCCCTCTGGGAGCCAGGTAAGATCCTGCTGGGAAATGGCCTGCTGTGTTGAGCAGTGTTGTCCTGTCTGTGCACCTTGTTTGTCTGGATTCATCTGCTTTCTGTTTTCATCCTAGAATTAGAGCGTAATCTTGCTGGGGTTAGCACTGTGTTTGTTCTGTATCTGTGTATCACTGGCATGACAGGGGTCCTGGCTTGGCACTGCCTGCGTTCCAATTCCTGAGCCTTTTTGGTTGAGGGACTATAGCTGTGAACCTGGAACCCACTCCTGAGCAAGACCCAGATGAAGGCTGGGAAGTTTCCTGAAGAGTAGTTATCCTGTTAGCAAATCAGTGCTGTAACATGGGATTCCTTGCTGCCTTGTTCTAAGAGCAGCCTGACTTTTCACCTTGTCAGTGTCTCCCACACCAAATAATGGCTGGAAAAAGGGCTGGGAAGAATGCATGGTGCAGGTCAGGGAACTGGCTGGTTCCAGAGGTCACTGGCTGAAGACCACTGCCAGCCAAATCCACAGTCTTCAGTTTTCTTCTAGATCAGACCTAGTGCTAATGTGTGGATTGACCACTGCTAGTCTGGGGTCACTCCAGATGTGACCGATTTGGTCACCTCTGGACAACAACAGAGTTCTTGGACTCTTCCTGTATCAGTGATACAGTGGGCTTCATCCTGTCTGTCCCAAAAAGAGTAATCTTGGATAGGATGGGCCTATTTGGAACCCACAGCACCAAATCCAGGTTTTAAAGGTATTTGTCAACATTTGGTTGTATATTCTGAGCATGTGATAAGGCAGAAAGAAGGGAGCTGTGGTCACTAGATGGTGTTAGGGCAATGCAATGGATACAGCTCCTCTGCTCTTCCATGGTGTGACACTGTTGTTGGATTGTCCTGCAGTATCGTGTGCGTCACTGGCAGGAGCTGGACAGAGAGGTCTGGGCACGTTGTGGTGGAAGTGCCTGGAGGAGGACGTGGAGTTTCTGGGCACATTTTCACCTATCAGGTAACCTAACTCCTGCTGCTTTAATACCTCTCCTGTTCTTCCAGTGTCTCTGCTAAGCGCCTGTGTAGTGCATGAACCTGTGGGACTCTACAATGCACCTTTCTGGTGCGGAGCTGTTTTTATTGATGACTTAACATCTTACTATAAGTTCTGCCCTTCCTTTTATTAATGTGTAAATTGCTGCTTCTTTTAGCTTCTGACCTTCGGCAGCCAGTGGCAGTAATCTAAAGTTACTGTGCACTGTGTGGAGAAATGTTGCCTATTGTTTATAAACGTGTTTCTGGTAATTCTTTGGAATCTTAAACCCAGCAAGGATGAAATCGTATTTAAATCGTTTTCAGATCCAATCACTCACTTCTCATCCTTGCTGTTGAACTTCTTTACGTACCTAGCTGCATGGCCCCATATCGCATGGGAAGGGGCAAGAGATGCTGAGAAACCTTAGTCTGTTCCATTTGGGGCTGTATAAAACCATTTTATATACTGGGTTATCCAGTTGTTGCTCTTGGTTTTGGTTTCTTTTCACCATCTTGAGGCAGGGTGATGAGAGCTGTGTACTATGGTCAAGACAAGTGTAAAGGAACTTTTACTGCAGCATAATTCCCAGTAATTCCTACCTCTTGATGTGGTTTTGCTGAGATCTGTGCTTACAGCTGGCATGATTGTTACAGGTACTAAAGCACTCTCGAATGGGCAGGAGCTGTTTCAGTTCTCACAACTGTACACATGGTTGGGTTGTGTTATTGCTGTACTCTCCCTGCTCCTTCTCTCTTCGAGGATCTTTGCTTATCAGCAGTGACTGACTTTTGCCTCTCAGGTGTCTCTAGGGTTTGCTGCAGCTGCTCAGTAGCAGTAAGTTTGTGTTGCTCTGATTAACTTCCCAAGTTTTGTTTCCCCTTTCCAGGCCACCTACAAGTAAGTTTAATAGCACAAGTCTCAACACAAACTCTTAGGGCTCCCTGCTGGTAATCTCCTCCTCTACAAGACAAACAATTTATTTGCTGCCTTGTTTTTCCTAACCTGAGTTATTAATCCAGTCACTGATCTGAACAATCCCTTGGAACTGTTAATCCTGGGGTTTGTGTGAGGCTCACAGCTCTGCTGTTTGCAGCTTCCATCTGCCTTCTGCAGGCTGTGGAAAGGCTGGTGCCCACTTCATTGTTGCTGCTGGTGTCACCGATCCCTGCTCTGTTGCCTCTGCTCCATAAGCTAGCTGAGGCCTGCCTGTGTTTGGGATCTGTAGCTTCTGTTTTCAGAGCACTGGTTGTCACTGAACACGTTCTGCTGTTTTCTTTCCTTCTTAGCCTTTGAAGTCCTTTATCTCTCACCTCTCATATTTTTTTGTCCCCTCTCCTAGAACCCAGAACTGAAATCCATTGTGCCAACTCAGGGCCCCAAAGCAGGAGGAACCTGCCTTACCCTTCTGGGCTCAAAGCTGCTGACTGGGCATCCTAGTGAAATCAGTGTCCTGCTTGGAGACCTCCCGTGTCACATGTAAGATCAGAGTTATTGCTTGCTTAGAGAAGGCACAAGATGCTTTCACCATTAAATTTAGGAAAGTACCAGGAGAGGTTTCCAGGCTGCCTGCAAAGAGCAAGGCACAACACTATAAGTCTCTGCAGTGGCTCTTAATCACTTGTACTCTCTTCTGTCCCTCCAAGCCTCTCTGAGATGACAGAGGACCAGCTGGCATGCCAGACCAGTCCCAGCAATGTGTCTGCAGAGCTCCCAGTCACCATCAAATACGGGGCCCAAGAGCGGAGACTGGAAGGATCCCTCTTCAGATACACTCTGGATCCCAACATCACTTTTGCAGAGCCGCCTAAAAGCTTCCTCAGGTAGAAGGCCCGAGGGCACCTTCCCCAGGGCTGTGTGCTGAGGCAGGTACTACAGCACCAAGTTGTTGAGTTACGCTTTGAAGTAAAGGCAGGCTTGTGGGAATGAGCATAAGCAGAAGGGTGGAAATGTGAGCAAGAGAGAGGTGCTTGAGATCAGCTGCTTTTCTCTTTCAGTGGCGGGAGAGTGCTCAGAGTTCATGGCTACAACTTGGATGTTGTACAGAAACCCAAGATCCGAGTTACGGTTTCCCCATCCGAACGGCGGCGCCGAGCTCTGGGACGATGGCGCAGAATCATCCCTGACACCCAATGCCCTGAGGGTGCTCTGTGCAGCGCCCAGCAGGTACCATGGCAGAGTGCTCTGTGGAGCGGGGAGTGCCATCAGGGCTGATGTGTTGCTCTGGATTGCTGGGCTTTCTGTCCCTGTAGGATTTCCCTCGCTGCTATGTGCTTGGATTGGACCAACAGTATTGACCAAGTGGAAGTGTTCCCTGCCAGTTAGTGCTTCGCTACTGACACTTCTTCTGCCTTTTCCATTTAGTTTGAAGAGCCATGTCTGGTGAACTCCTCCTACCTGATCCTGTGCAAAACTCCAGCTATTAACTTGCTGTTGCGGAGTGTCCATATCAAACTGGAGTTTATTCTGGATAATCTCAGCTTTGATTTCAACTCGCTTCATCCCATGCCCTTCTCGTATGAAGTTAACCCCATCCTAAAACCCTTGAATGCTGAAGACCCTGCCAAACCATATCGGCACAAGCCAGGGAGCGTCATCTCTGTGGAGGTAACACAAAATCTAGCTGGAAATCATGTTCCTCGGACAAGTTGTTCCTAACTGAGTGTTTCAAATGGTGGCATGCAGCATGCAAGGTTTTAAAGCATTTGACAGGCTTACAACCTGTCACAGCACATCTACACGCTGTATATGTGTGTGTGTGTGTGTATGCATCTACACACGGAGTGAAGTCCTGCTGTGGCTGAAGAGCCTTAAAAAGACAGGCTATTTATAACTGTACTTAGGCAGCATGGTGCAAATCCTAAAGCTATAATCTAAGTTGTATGCAACTGAGTTTTTAGCTTACAAAATGAACTTCTGCAGCCAATTCTGCTGCAAACCTAGTCAGAGAGGAAAAAAGGTTGCTTTCATCCAATGGTGTTGGTCTCTTCCATCTTCTCTGGAGCAATGGAAATGCAGAGTTGTTTTCCCCCTGTTTTGATGTGCTGTTCCAGGGGGAAAATCTAGATCTGGCCATTTCCAAGGATGAAGTGATGGCTATGATTGGAGAGGGAATCTGTGTGGTGAAGACACTGACAAGGAACCATCTGTACTGCGAGCCTCCCTCTGAGCAGCCGGCTCCGCGGCACCGCACCAAGCGGGAGGGCACAGACTTGCTCCCAGAGTTCACGGTATGGAATCGGCGGTACCTCAAGTAATCCTGTTGGGTTTTGAAGCACAAGCAAGAAGTAGTTGAGGCAGGGAGCGGGATGGGGAGTGGAGGAAAGGCAGAAGCCTGGTGGGGGATAGGGGAGGTACCAGGGGTGGCAAGGAGCTGCTCTTGTTCTCTACTCTTCCAAGCCAAGCACTGCCCTGTGGCTTTGCGTTTCATTGCTGACTGAGCTTACATCATGGCACATCCTTTCTTACAGGTACAGATGGGAAACCTGAACTTCCTCCTGGGTCGGGTACAGTACGACACAGAAAGCCAGCTCACCTTCCCGCTTGAGGCACAGATTGGGTTGGGTGTTGGTGCATCCTTTGTGGCACTGATTGTTCTGGTCATCGTCTTCATATACAGGTAAGAAATTCTGGCATGGTGTGAGGTCTTTAAGTTCCTCACAATGTTATTCCGTGGCTGTAGCCAAGTGTGAACATCTTGGGCCTAAACAAGATCCCTGTTCTCTTTATTTTGTGCCAAACCCTGAGCCCCTGGTGCTGTTTGATGTGTGAGGCACGTTACACCTGCACTGTGGGTGTCCCTACGTGTGGGCTCTGAATGAACACTGGTATCCTGCAAAGAAGATGTTTGGTAGAAATCCCCTTAACACCAATTGTCCTGGAGCCTTTGGCAGCAACACAACAGTTGGAAAAGACAATTCCCAAGTTTGGGCCACTTGGAACAATTCTGCTTCTTATTGCAGGAGGAAGAGCAAACAGGCTCTGAGGGATTACAAGAAAGTTCAAATCCAGCTGGAAAACCTGGAAACAAGCGTTCGGGATAGATGCAAAAAGGAATTCACAGGTCAGTCACTGAGCTCCTAGGTTCTTGCAGCTTCAGGGAAGCTACCTGCCCTGCCTCTCTTTCCATTGATGCATATTCATTTCAGCAGCTCAGAGGATGCAATAACTTTATGCTGTGGCAGTGCATTGAAGCAGATAGCCAAATTCTTCCATTTTTAAGTCTTTTTAATTCAGAGCACAGTGATCTTTACAGAGCCCTCTGATTCTCCAATTTATCCTTCAAACTGAGAGGAAGAGCTGAAAGTCAAGAGAGCAGCACGCTTGGAGGGATCTTAACAACAGCTAGTTCAGTCTTTGTGGAGGGCAAGTTGAATTATACCCCATGTCATGTGCTGGGTCCACAAAGCTTAATGTGATTACAGCAGTGAGCCCTTGTGAGGGAGACCTGAGGCTCTGAAACTGGGAGGTGACTCAGACTGTGAATCCTCAACTAACATGGGAAGCAGTGAGGAGCAGATCTCTAATACTCTTATCTCTAATGTAGGTAATGCCTGTAACCACAGATGCGTGCTGAATGGTGGCTTCCTCATTATAAAACTGGAAACCAGACCATGGTTATAAATAAGAATAATCACCAAATTCACCTTTTAGTTTCTCTCCAAGCTTCCTCATGCAGTTTATGCCAGTGCCTAGTTTAGTTTGAAATGTCCTAGCAGTGTGACCCCAGTGTGCCTCTTCCTGTCCGGAAGCATCCTTCCTCTTCCTCAGTCCCATCCTGCTGGCCCCTAGTTCCTGCACTCACCTCATGTTTTGTTGTTGTATGATCATGTAGTCAACCTCATGGGCATTTCCTTTCCTCCAGACCTGATGACTGAGATGATGGACCTCACAAGTGACCTTGTAGGCACAGGAATCCCCTTCTTGGACTACAAGTCCTATGCAGAGCGTATTTTCTTCCCTGGGCACCGTGAGTCACCACTGCAGAGAGACCTGGACATCCCTGAGTGCCGGCGGCAAACAGTGGAGCAGGGCTTGGTCCAGCTCTCCAACCTGCTCAACAGCAAGCTCTTCCTCACCAAGGTAATGGCCCTCTCTCTGCTTGCCAGGGTAGGGACAGGCCCCCATCACATGGGAAGCAGGCAGTGTCTGTTAAAGCTCATTCCTCAACAGCTCCCTGCATCCAGCAGCCAGGAGCTGCCTTGTTTGCAGCAGATTCAAACTCTGGCTTCTCTCTCCCCACCAGTTCATCCACACTCTGGAAATCCAGCGCACTTTCTCTCCAAGAGACCGGGCCTATGTAGCATCATTGCTCACAGTGTCACTGCATGGGAAGCTGGAGTACTTCACCGACATCCTCAAAACACTCCTGAATGACCTTGTGGAGCAGTATGTGGCCAAGAACCCCAAGCTGATGCTGCGGAGGTGAGTGAGCCAGCCATGGTCCCAGTCAGCCAATTGGCAAGAAATACAGAAGGAAAGGTGTGAAAAGAGTAGGAAGCTGGTGTTCCCTACCCCAAATTCCTCTTCTTTTGAAGCTGTTGCACGTCAGCTCTCTCCTTGTGTTCAAGTACCAGGGCTCTGCCAAGTCTGCTAATCTCACTTGGCTGTTTAGAGCTCCCTGAGCTCACAGTCATGCCATGTTTGGAGGCTAAACTGAACTGTCTCCTGTATTTGGATCCCAGTTAGCCTTCTGTCTGCTCCATCCTTCTGATGTGAGTAAGTTTCCCTTGTTTGAGAGGCTTTCCTCTGTCCTTTTACTTGCTTGTGTCTCTACTTCTGTAATTTGGTGCCTCCTTCAGGCTGAAAAGTGCTTCAAATAAGTGATAGCAAAAGCACTAACTGTCCTGCTCTCTAAAGTCCCTCTTCTCTTCTTTTTTGCCCTCTCTCCCTGGATCTTGTATCATCATCTAGTGTGCTCTCTTCTCAAGGGGAGTGACCTTTATCTCCAGCTCTCTCCCTGCTCTGCATTGTATCACTATGACCAACCTGGTGTTCTTTTTCAGGACAGAAACAGTGGTAGAGAAGCTGTTAACCAACTGGATGTCCATCTGCCTGTACGCATTTGTGAGGGTGAGTTCTTTGTCCCTTTGTGGTCTAGAGGGGGCAAAAGAGGGGAAACAGCCACAGCTTTGCTTTGTGCCTGCTTGTGGCTGAAATCATGCCAGAGCCAGCTTTAACTTCAGGGTGGGGAATGGGAGAGCTTGGCTGTTCACTGGGGACAGGGATGCTTAAATTGGCTTTACTGCCACTTGTTGTTTTGAGGATGCTGGGGGAGGACTCTGTAGCTCCTTTATCTTGAGACTCGATGGCCATAGACTTGTCTATCTGTGTATGGGAAGGACAGATTCTGATCTAGTTCCATTCCTGGAGAAGGGGTGGTGAGGAAAGTCTATCAGATGAGTGATGCGGAGGCAGGGCAACACTTCGGTTTTGTGTATCTATGTGGTAGTTGGCCCATGCACTTCCTGTAGGTGAAACTCATTCCTTTTTGTGCCAGGATTCTGTTGGGGAGCCCCTTTACATGCTGTTTCGAGGAATCAAGCACCAGGTGGACAAAGGCCCAGTCGACTGGGTGACAGGGAAAGCCAAATACACCCTGAATGACAACCGCCTTTTGAGAGAGGACCTGGAGTACCGCACTCTGGTAAGCACCAAATTCTTCCTTCCCTCCTGACTGAGTTTAACAGGGCTGAATGTTTCTGCTCCCATGATTGAAGCAGAAGTGCTACATCCTGCCATTATCTCCTGGGAGCCAGGTTTATCCCAACAACACAAGGCTACAGACAAGCAAGAGCTCTGCTAAATCAGGTCCTAGGCTGATAGGAGCCATCCCTGCAGTGATCTGGTGTATGCGCTGTACTCCGTGTCTAGAAATAAGGGGATGAAATAGCTGATGGCACATCAAAGCTGATTTCCCACGCTGTTGAACTGGCTCTGGACCCAAACCAGAACGTGGTGTTTAACATCTGTGATGTTTTCCTTTCTGAAACTCCTCCAGTGAAAGGACTAGCTGTTAACTGGCCTTAATGCCAGCCATCAAAGGTGTAAACATGTCAGATGTAATCTTACCAACTGAGTAGCTGTGACCTTTTCTTCCCCAGACCTTAAATGCTTTGACACAAGCAGGAGTTGCTGCAGGAGGCGCAGAGGACTCCCAAGGAATATCTGCAAAAGTGCTGGACTGTGACACCATCACACAGGTGAAGGAGAAAATCCTGGATCAGATCTACAAAGGGACACCCTACTGTCACCGACCAGACCCTGATACCCTGGACCTTGGTGAGCAGAACTCCTTGATGCTAAAGCTCAGTGAGGAAATTGAAATGTGGTTGTTTGCTGCCTGTGCACAGCACCCTGGCATGCATGTCTGTCGTTCTCTGCTGAGTGTGCAGTCACTGAGCAAGGATTTTGCACTGTGGCTGGACCCAACAGGGCCAGGAAAGAAACTAACAGCAGGAGGCAAGGGTGGGAAAGAAGCAGTTGGGTCCGACCCCTTCCGTTTCATGGTGTTCTTTGCCAGACTTGGACCATGGCAATGGCTAAGTGCAAAGCAGAGGTGATATAGTCCTGCCAGTGAAGTCAATGGTAGCATCTCAGTACTGTGTGTCAGGGAGGATTTTGCCCATAGTGGTTAATGAAAGGTGGGACTTGCTCTGTGAGGGAAACCTCTCAGTTTTCATTCTTTGGCTGTTGCTGAATAGCTGTGGCATTTATCGATGAGCAGGTACAGTGGGAATAGTGGCTAATAAGAACTCTGGGTGCATATTTGTGATGTGAATCCCCTGCTTGAAGTTCTGTCAACTTCTGTGACAGAGTTTGTAGGAACTTGGTGAGTGGAAGCTGGGAGACCATGAAGCCACTTGTCCCTGTGCTCAGAGAAACTCCTGCGGCTGCAGCACTCAGCATTGTTACAGGCACTTGCTCAGGTTATGTCGTCTGTGAAACACCATAGGAAAAGGTTGATGAGGAGCAGTGGGTGTGCAGTGAGGCCAATCAGGTTGAAGCAGAGCAGATTCAGGGGTGCCTCAGATTAACAGGTTATGTTTTCTGTGGTTTAATGGCTGCAGAGTGGAGATCAGGGCTGGCAGGTCATCTCATACTGTCTGACGAGGATGTGACGTCTGTCGTGCAAGGCACTTGGAAACGCCTCAACACTCTTCAGCATTACAAGGTCAGAGCTCATCGTTGCCTCATCTCCCATCTTCTAAACACTGTTACACAGGCTCTGGCTCCTGGTGGATCACAAAGGGTTGGAGCTTTCTTGCAGCAGCATATTCATATTAAGTCAGTGCTGTGACTGGCATTCTTGACTTCAATGAACCCCGTCCTTAACCTGTATCTTGGATATAGGTTAAGCAATGGATATAGCGAGCAGTGTAGAGCTTGGAAGGAGACACACAAGTTCACACCTGGTGGCTGTTGCATTGAAGGTGGCACTGCTGGATCTGTTAATGTTTCAGTGCAAATCAGTTAGTAGGTGAGGGTGCACTGACCTGCAAAGTAGCTTCTAGGAACAGAAAGAGGTGGGGCTTTTTTGCACCAACATGTCATATCTTGCACCATTATGTCATACTTTGCTGCAGCATGTTCTAGATGTGAATGGCCTCAGCCCCTGCATATTATTATCTTCTTCATGCTTTGCACATCATGTCTTCTAATTGGTACAAACAAGATTCTCCCACCATCAGGGGAGGCAGTGGTGGTGCCCCAGAATCCCTGTTTCTGTCCCTATTTCTAGTGATGGGATAGTCTGTTTTAGTCTACAAGCACTTGTCTGTTGTCCTGACAAGAAATGTGCAATTTGGTTTGGATATTGACTTTTTCGCTTGTGTGCAGGTACCTGATGGAGCAACAGTAGCACTGGTCCCACGCCTGACCAAGCACATCCATAGGGAGAATCAGGATTACATCCCAGGAGAGAGTGAGTTTGATACCCTGCTCTCATAAATTGATTTTATAATACTTGGCAGTTAATGGGACAAGTCTCTTGCCATAGCCCCAGCTTTATGCTTTATGCTACTGTAGAAAGTTGATACGTGATTTGAACCCTCATAGGATTGTCAGGAAATGGAAAGCTTGGGCAGGTGAGATGAGAGAAAAAGCAGAAGAGTCAAAGAGCAGAGGAAAGCCAAGCTGGGTGTGAAAATGCAGGATAGGCACAGTTCTTTAGTTAGACTTTCTAGGGCTGAGCAGTCTCCAACTTGTAGGAATCAACACCCTCAAGTGCTAATCATGGCCTAATGGTGGCGATGGGATACAAGCAGCTCCATTGATGCTCCTGTAGCTTGAGGAACCATAGCAACAGTTGTAATCTGTGCAGAAGGCTGGATATAGGCCTCCAGGCGTTCCTTCCCATTTGTGTTTCTGTCATATTGTGAAATGTGCTTCCTTGTGGGGCTCCCCTGGCCACGCTCTGCTCTGAGAGTACTGACAGTCATCTGTCAACACTGTTTAGAAACACCAATGCTGGAGGATGCAGATGAAGGTGGGATCAAACTTTGGCACCTGGTAAAACCAACAGAAGAGCCAGAGCTTCCCAAGCATCGGCGTGGGAGCTTGAGAGATCGGGAGCGAGCCAAGGCAATCCCGGAGATCTACCTGACACGTTTGCTCTCAATGAAGGTGAGAAGCAGCACAGGTTGAGTTTGGGATCTTTCCCTCCTTCATATCCTTGCGGGGGGGGGGTGTATGGACCAGTGAGAGGAGGCTGCTGAGGAGTAGAAGAGGGGAACCCCTCATCTGCATGAGGCCTCAGCTCTCTGCTCTCCTCTGCCCATGCTGACTCTGTCCTGCTCGGTTCCCCCCAGGGCACTCTGCAGAAGTTTGTGGATGACTTGTTCCAGGTGATCCTCAGTACCAACCGCCCTGTCCCCCTGGCAGTCAAGTACTTCTTTGACCTGTTGGATGAGCAGGCCTCACACTATGGGATCGCAGACCCTGAGACCATCCATATCTGGAAGACAAACAGGTATGGTGTTCGTGGGCCACAGAGGAGGCACTGCTAAGCTTTCTAGAGCTGATCCACTTGCAAAGCAAGACACAGGAGGAACCAAATAGGAGTGCAGGGCAGCAGAGCATAGGGTGAAAAGCTGTTTTGCTGGGAGATGTACTGATGTGCACAATATCCTTCAGCACCTTCACTAATACCCTGTTATGCTTCTGTCTTACCTGCAGCCTGCCCCTACGGTTCTGGATAAACATTATCAAGAACCCCCAGTTTGTTTTTGATGTGCAGACATCAGATAATGTTGATGCTGTGCTTCTGGTCATTGCCCAGACCTTCATGGACTCCTGTACAATAGCTGACCATAAGTTAGGGCGGGTAAGTACAGAGGGAGAAGGGAGCATGGTTGGCATAGGCAGTTGAGCAGTGCTGCCCCAAGAAGGCAATAACACTTAGTTAGCACCACTGGAACAGCAGGCCAGGCCTGACCTTGCTCCCATGTGCCACTGGAGAGTGATGGGAGGGAAGAGAGGAAGAAGGAACTGGTTTTGTTTATCACACATGAAGTTGTTGAGGGGTGCTCTGCGTTTACAGCTTACAGCCACTTGTGGGGCAGAGCTAAACTCAGGTTGGCTGGGTCAGACAGTGGAAGTCACAGGTTGCTTCCTGGGGAATTCAGGTTGGCCATTAGGAAAAATTCTTACCACCACTACTGACCCTGTGCTAAGGGTGGAACAGTCCTGCACAGGTCACAGCAGATGGGATGGGTGGATCTCTGGAGGAACCCAGTTACCAGCTTTGCAAAGCTATAGTTAATGTGATCTCACACTGGTGAGCACCCAGCTCCAAGTGGAAGGTTGGACTAAGGGCCCCAGGGGTCCCTTCACCAACACATCTCATGGTTCCTCAGACTTCATTACTAAAAGGGAGCTGGTATTTTAGGTGCCTCTCCATGCAGAGGACAAAAATTCCCAACCCTGAATGCATGACAGAAAATAGCAGTTGATGGTGTTACCTGCTCAGGTTAGTCCATAGCATAATGAAGGAGCTTGTTGTAATCAATTCTGGTTCTGGGTGTTCAAGGATTCTCCAATCAATAAGCTGCTTTATGCCCGGGACATCCCTCGCTACAAGCAGATGGTGGAAAGGTAAGCAATGAACGTGAGGAGCTGTAGTTGAAGCAGGAAGAGGGAGGCAGGGGGAACTATCGCTCATTGTCTGTGTACCACTGCGTAGGTATTATGCGGACATTCGTCAGACCATCTCTGCCAGTGACCAGGAGATGAACTCTGCCCTGGCTGAGCTATCACGGGTAAATAGAATTATTTCATAGAATCATGGAATGGTTTGGGTTGAAGGGACCTTAAAGCCCATCCAGCTCCAACCCCTGCCATGGGCAGGGTCCCCTTCCACTGGAGCAGCTTGCTCCAAGCCCCTGTGTCCAACCTGGCCTTGAGCACTGCCAGGGATGGGGCAGCCACAGCTTCTCTGGGCACCCTCACAGGAAAGAGCTTCTGCCTAAGAGCTCAGCTCAGTCTCCCCTCTTTGGGCAGGTTCAAGCCATTCCTCTTGGCCTGTCCCTACAGGCCCTTGTCAAAAGTCCCTCTCCAGGTTTCTTGTATCTCAGAATGGCCTCTCACCTGTGCATCTAAGGAAGTCAGCAATGCAAAGATGAGATATTCCAGCTGAGTGTGCAATTCTGCTCAGACATACTGCGTGATGCCAGCGGCTGCTCTGCTTTGTGGCACCATGAGGAGGGGGAGGGTCTCTCCAGCTGATACTGGAAAGTATAGTCAAGGACTCAGGACACGGAGTACGTGTGATCCTTCCCTTGCTAGGAACTCACTGGTGAATTCCCTTTCCTGCTGCTTTGTGCAACAGGCACATTTCCTAATGAGTTGTGAGGACACAGAGCTTAGAAGAACAATTGTGAAGTGTCTCATGGTCGTCTCTGACTTCCTCTCTTATATTCAGAATTACTCAGGTGACCTCAATTCCCTGGTGGCTCTACATGAACTGTACAAATACATCAATAAGTACTATGACCAGGTGAGTGTGCGTTTCCAGCAGGTATGAACATGCCCTTCTCCTTTTACCATCCAAACAGGAAACCTCCAAAAATTAACAGTTAAGAGCAGCCAGACTGCTAGAACGCTGTGTATTGTCATTGACCTGTAACTTCCATGCTATGAGTTCGCTTTACTCTCAAAGAAAAGAGGGAGGAACTCACAAAAGTCTGACTTGGAGGCTGTTGGGATTTCATGCATGCTCCTATTTTTTCACTATAGGATTCAAATACTCAAAAATGAAAAGCAATTAGTGCAGATTCCTTTACTAAAGATACCGTTTTCAAGGGAGAAGTTTAGCATCCTTTAAACTGTAAACTTCATATGTTATTTGGACAAATCTAGGATGAGATTCATTTGAGATGAATTGATACATAGGCACTCTAGTCTTGAGCACTCTGGTTTCCAGCTTGGGGCTCTCCACTGTGTTTGGCCTTGGGCTGGTTGACAGTGTTGTGTGCAGGAGGAAAGCTGCAGTGAGCTCTGTCTTGTTGCAGATCATTACAGCCTTGGAAGAAGACCCAACGGCACAGAAGATGCAGCTCGGATATAGACTACAACAGATTGCAGCAGCTGTGGAGAATAAAGTCACAGACTTGTGACAGGCACAGACAGACTGCTCTGCCCTGCCTGAGCAGGGACAGTGCTCATCCTAGCTACACACATGGTGTCCTGCTGCCATTGGAACCAGGCTCTCCAAGGAACCCGTGGTGACATGAACGGGGATGGCCAAGGCAGTACAAAGTACAAGCGTCCTTCCATCTCAGAGAGTATTTTTTTACACTTTTTAATTCTTAAAAACAAAACAAAACAAAAGCAGACTTTGGTTTTCCCCTGGCACTGTCAGGGGGGACCACACAGCTCCTTCCTACGGATGTTACATGAATGTGCCAAGTGTCCAAACAACTTTGTTGAAGAGCCAGGAGACAACACCCAGCACCATGTGTATGAACAACTTGGTCTTGCAGGGGTCAGTGCTGGGAGACTCCCTTGCTGCAGCCCCCCTCACTTCAGCAAGGATGCAGAGAGCAGGCTGACAGCAATGCTAACCTCTGGCCCTGGCTTCTGAGCACTCCTGCAGTATCCCACCTGAGAAACCCTTGCAGCAATGCCCCCACTGGTTCTGGATGTTGGATGTAGAAAGGAGAGAGTCCAATGGCACAGTTCTCTCACTCCCCAGTGTTCTGGTCTCTGAGGTGTTCACCAGCACACACACTCGCCTAGGGGCCTGCTGTAAATGGACAGCATCCCCTCACCCTTTCCCTCAGGACAAATTCCAATGGGAGAGTCGCTGCCTGGCTCGCCTCAATCCCCACTGACCCAGCTCGGGATCCATCTTCCTGGTTCCTTGTGGTCGGAGGTTGCCCTGCTCTTTGGAAAAGCACAACAAATGCCTTGTGCCACTCCCCCTCCCTCTGGTGCCCGGCTGTTCTGCTGCTCTGAACTGGACTTGTAAATACCCTCGGAAAGTTAATGTATTTAAATGCTAAAGGAGAATGTTTAATTCTGTGGCTTTGAGACAAAGCTTTTCTCAGAGAAGTATCTCTGTGCACTTCTACTGACCAACGTCTGTCAGCACTGGAGCCGTTTTCTCCACTGCTTTGTCCGCAGGGATCACTCGTAGATGTCTCTGTTGTCGCTTTTCCCAGCAGCTCAGTTCAAGGCTCTTTCTGTTAGGCTTTGCCTCACACCTTACTCACAGTTTCACCTCCCTGACTCTCCTGTTGCTGCATGTAGAAGGGTTATTGGATGAACTGTGAACTCGAGGAAATTATGAAGCACAAGAGTGGTCCCAAGGATCATTGGGCATCCTGCAAATGGGAATGGTTCGGGCGAGGAAGGAGAGGCTGGAGCAGGAACAAGCACAGGGAGTAGGCAGCTGTCACTGGGCAGCTCCTCTCTGCTCCCTCCTTGGATCCTGCACCTTGGGAACAGAGTGCTCTGCCCCTCTGGGAGCAGACTCCTATTTATAAGGGTGTCCTGTGCACTCTCACCCCTTCTGCTAATTCCACACTGGTGTCCTGCATGCTTGGGGCAGGTCTGAGCCCTCTGTCACCTCCCTGAGGTGGTGACTGCCAGCCGGGAGGGATTAGAGCTTAACCAAGGCAGGATCACATCCCTACCTCTTTCCATTGCATACAGCAGCAATTCCAGGCCTATCAGATCAGCCCTGTTGCTTTGTGTGAGTGCTGCTCCGTTACAAAACTGTTCTCTGAGCAATGTAACAAGCTAACACTGGGCACTCTTCCTACAAAGCTCTCTCCTGTGACCCTCTTCCAGCAGTATTCCTGGATACTGTATGTGCCCAGAGTATGGCCAGCATCCCTGTGCCACCTCCTGCTGCAGGGAGCAGTGAGTGAGGCAGGCAGAAAGAGGGGAGCTGAGTTTGCCTCTTCCCCCACGTGGGCACCAGTTTGGGTTTCCTCCTGCCTGATCACCGGTTTCCACAGAAGTCATAGGACCTTAGCATCTCTGAAACCTCTGTCTCAACCAAACCTCATTAAATCAGCCCCAAAAAGCTGGGTGGGAGGCAGCTCCTTGGTTTGAGGCAGGTGCAGGTATCACAGGAGGGTGGCTTTGTCCCTTCCTGCATTGATGATGGACTTTCTGCCCTAGGCACCAGACTGACCATCTGCCAGGAGCCACAGGCTCCCTGCTGGATTTATAGCTGTACAGACTGTTAGTGCCCCTGTGTTTGCAGAGCTATCCCAGAACAGGGTGTCTGGGGCTTAATTCTGAATCCACCTCACACTGGAGAAGGGAGGAGGACTTGGTGGCTCACCTGGAATCACAGTGAATGGAGTCCAGGTGCCCATGGGCTCCACATCCTCTTTGCTTCCTGGTAGCACTCGCAGATATTGGAAATCATCGGCTTTCTCTGAGTGTATCTGTGAAAGTCTGCTTTTATTAGAGCAATAATCAAGACTCTGAAATAGAGCTAAATGTAGGTGATTGACTTGTTTAACATCAACTTGTCCTTGTGTAGCTGGGCAGGAGGCACTGCCCAGTGTGGTGAGGGGGGAAAGCTGGTTTGTGCCCATCTCTTCTATCCCTCTGTCCTTGGTATTCCAGACACCAACATTCTCCTCCCCATGCTGGGATCATCCTGGGTGTTTGGCCATGGCCCCTCTTTCTCTCCATCCATGCCCTTCTCTTGTGGCAAAATCCGTTACTACAACAGGGTTCTGTTGCATTTAAATTTGCACAAACCAGGGGTTTTTTACTAAATTTCCTATTGCAAGGAAAATTATTTATTTATTCCTCACAATCCTTCCAAGTTTCTTCCAATCTCTACCTGATTCCACAACCAGCTTGTCAGACACTCTGGAGATGGGATGTTCCTCCTCGGTGGAGGATCCTCTCTGGATGTTCATGTTTTCTGTACAGGTAGCAAGTTGTGTGGGCACCAGCGTGTCCTGCTTACAGAGACCATTCCCCTTCTGCAAGACACAAGTGCAGCATGGGGATGGTGCTGCTGCCATTGAGCCCTCAAAGATGATGTTCTTGAGTGGCAGGAGTCATTCAGCAGGAAATAAGAGTTATTTAGCACTGCGGTCAGAGAAAGAACCTTGCTTCCACCGTGGTCTGGATGAAACACTGAGAACTGATCAGTATTAAAATACCCAGTTAGTGTACTTGGATGTTTCTCCTGTTGGTACAACTAAGAGTAGGTGGCACCCACATGTTGTAGGTGTGTGCTTGTTGCTTTCAGCTGTCTGGTGGTGAATTTAGCCTGTACCTGGAAGTTTTTGGGGTCTTTTAGTAGCAGTGATGGCTGTTGTTTTAATAGAGGCTCTCAGATGCTGCTGCCATGGTGGAATGTTGTTTCTATTCCAGGGGTGCCCCAGCTGCAGCGAGATGCTGCTTGGTTTTGGTGCCTTTCTTTGTCAGGATGCTTCTTTTGGGTCGTAGAACACCCCATGTGTTTGCTCAGACCATCTTTCTCCTCTGTCCTGGTGCCTCTGCCCTGGCCCAGCCTCGTGACTTGGTGTGTGTCTGTCTGTTACGGTAGGGCCTGACCTGCATTTACACCTTGAGTTCTGCTCAGAGCACCCGAGGTACTGTCTGTCTCAAATTGGAATTAATAATTAATATAAAAAGCTTGGGAAAAAAAAGAAAAAAACCCACAAAAAAAGAATCTGGATTTTGTTACATAGTGTAATAACTGTTTGTAGATACTGTTTGGAGATGTAGGAATCTATTGGTGATATAAGAGGTTTTTGTCTGTAAATAATCAGTTTAGAGTCCAAATGATTTTAATAAAGAGAATTCTTACACAATAATTCAATAAATTTTAATATACAACCTACCTGTTGCGCTTGTCTCACACCGTGACACCATTGCCCAGCGTCCAGTCCCCTCCTTCCTTCTTCCTGCATGGAAACTGTGCTCTTCTGAGCTGGAGAGCTGTGCCAGCAAGTGTGGGGCTCTTCCCTCCTGCCCCATCCACTGCCTTTGGGATAGTGGCTGCAGTTCTTTGCCATCTCCTTCTATTGATCCTGGTGCTTCTGCAGGTTCCAGGGCTCAACCACCCCTCCTGCCCATGGGAAGAGGGACCCTCTGGTTGTAGATGAGCCCTGCCATTGCTGGCAATGGCGTGTGGTGCACAACAGCCCACAGTGGGGAAGCACAGAGGGGGCTGCTTAAGGCGCACTTGATGGTGACCACTGTTGCTCACCAGCCTCCACCAACAGTACAATTTCATCCCTAAGCTGATGGCAGAGCTCTTCCCAGCCATGGCGCTGGCTCACGGCCCATCTCTCCCACCGTCCCCTCCGCTCCCCATTCCTTTCCCAGCACAGCTCTGGCTGCAGTTGCTTCTTCCCCATCTTCTCCCCCCACGTGTGCTGCTCTCCTTGGCCTTTTAGGAGTTATGAACCACTTGAGCCGCTCGTCCCCTGGGTGCTGCCCCTGCCATGGCACCCCTGGTGTGGGGAGGCAGCAGCATGGGGCATGGGCAGGGGAGAGGTGCCTGGGGTGGCCCTGACCTGGCTGTGGCTGCTGAGGGGTTGGACCCTTTGCTGTTGGGTCCCTGCCAGCTGAGGTGAGAAACCTGAGGTGCACAAGGCCGGGGCCCATGGCCTGCTCTGGGTACAAAGCTGTGCCATATTGGGTGGAAAAGTGTGATTTTTAACTGTTTACGGCCATTTTCTCCTCAGTGTGAGGTGCAGGGCAGCTCCAGTCCTGCCATGGTGGGGTGGGTGCTGCTGCTGTGCCCTTTGCTGTTGAGTCCCTGCTGCTTCAGGTGAGAAACCTGAGGCGCACAAGGCCGGGGCCCATGGCCTGCTCTGGGTACAAAGCTGTGCCATACTGGGTGGAAAAGTGTGATTTTTTAACTGTTTACGGCCATTTTCTCCTCAGTGTGAGGTGCAGGGCAGCTCCATGGTGGGGTGGGTGCTGCTGCTATGGTGTTCCCCATGAAACAGGAAGGGAGAAGCTCCAGTCAGCAGCGCCAGGCTATGGCTGTGCGCTGTGGGGAGGCTGAGGGAACCCCAGCAGCAAGGCTGGGCCCGGCGCTGGCAGCACTGGGAAGCCCCATGCAGCAGAGAGGAGGATTCCTCTGTGTGAATGCCCGCTATAAATAGTTGCTGTGGAGACCAGGGAGCTGCAGCCGGCTCCCCGCAGTAAGGTGAGCCGCCGGCAGCTGTCCCGGCTCTCCGGGGCTGTGATCCGATACCCTGCCCCGCTCCGCACCGCGGCCGGCCAGCGATGCACAAGGCTCGGGTCTGCCCAAGGACACAGCGCGGGCTGAAAGCAGAGCGGGACCAGCTGGGATCAAGCTTTGGGGAGCTCCAGAATGAGCCCGTGTCCTGCCCGTGAGCTGCGCTGGGGTGAGTGCGTGCAGGGCCCCGCGGGGACCTGCTTTAGGCTGTGTGGTACCTGGGTGCGCAGGGATGCGAGGGCTTGCTCCGGGTGCGTTCGTGCAGAAGATGAAGGTGAGCTCTGTGACTCCAGCTCCTGGCACCGGTCTGTGCCTATGAGGTGGAGGTGTGCAGCTGCCAGTTGCAGGGCCAGGAGGTTTTGGGGTTCAAGTTCCCCGATCAGGTCCAGGCCTGTTGCAAACCAGTAGTTTCTGCACAGTGTAGCTTTGAAGGAGCAAAGCAGAACAATGGTTGTTTTTAGTGTAAGGACATCAAGCAGTGAAGGACTTTAAAGTATGGATTGTCCTTTATCACAAAGCTTAGAGAAGTACACTTCACTCTGCTACACCAAGTTGCATAGCAACGCTCCTCATCCTTTGCTGGTGCATCCAGCTGACAGGGGTGGATGGAGGCAAAGCCACACCTGAGGATGGGTTTGCCTCATCCCCACAGCAAGGACACCAGGGCCTGGTGAGCAGCTCCAAAAGCTCCATCAGCCCCAGTGCTTGGATGCGGTTTATCTTTGGGTCCTATTTCCCCACCAAAGTCTCCCATTACCAATAACAACCACTTAAGGAAGGTGCTGTTGGACTCCCATCTCCACATGCTCTGGAGTTTTCCTTTGGGAGGTGAATAGTGAGCAACATAAAATCTTGAAGGCTGTTGCCTGGCTCTCAGGTCAGTCCTTGCTGTGCCAATGGTGCAAGTGGAGAAGGCTTGGATAGATTCTGGTGGTGCAGGAGTTTGTGAGGTTACCAATGTGCTCAATCTGTGCTTAAATGAGGGAAATCCTGATTCCACCTCTGTTTCATAGCTAAGACGTTAGTAGGTCTTTGCTGAAAAGAGCAGCCACACAGACATGCAGCGCCCTGGGGGTTTATTCCACAAAACAGACTGATCCTGAACTATGCAAATGCCACGGTTGGATGTGTGAGAACATAAGGAGGGGGAGCACCAGCATGGGAATGAAACCTTAGTGTTTCGAGGAAGTCATGCCTCTGTCTCAGTGCCTGGAAGATGTTATTGTCCCAGCACAGCTCCCATCACGAGCCTCCTGCCACCACCAGCAGCAGCCCAGTGTACTTGTGCAAATCCCTGTACTGGTGCAGCTCTGAGCTTTAGCGACCTGATTTGAAGGATTTAAAGGTCACTACTCCTACCCACACTAATGGTCTATGGGGATGACAATCACCGTCATGGTTTAAGCCCAGCCAGTAACGCAGAACCACAGGACAATCACCCATCTCTGGCAGTGTGTGGTCCCTGGGGCTTTGGCTGTACAATAAGCGATAACTCCCAATTGTGAGAGACTGGGTTGGTGTCTTACATCTGTAACTCCATGAGCCACACAAGCTCCAGCCTACTATTTGAGGTGCCCGGAGCTGCTGGGATGGGGATGGGAGCACGTGCTTTGCCTGGCTGCGGGAGGGGATCCCACAGTCCCTGCTAATCCCCTGCAAATCCACTCTGGGCACAGGGAAACCTGAGACTCCCACCTGGCCTTGGCTCTGTTCTAACTGCACATCACCAGCTCCCTGCCCTGCCCCAGCCTGCCAGCTCTCCCCTTCTCGGCTCTGAAAATAATCCCTGCCTCCATGAGGTGCCAAAAGGGTCTGCAGCAGCCCGGCTGCTGGGGCTGAGGAAGCAGATGGGAAGGAAGGAGGTGAGAGGTAGAAGAAGGAACCACTCTGCAGGCACCAGAGGCACAGCTGCCCTGCAGCTCCCCAACTCTCTTTAAAGGAGTGAGGTGCTGATGATCGCACTGCCTGTACCCTAAGACCTGGTTCCCCACTGCCCCCGTCCCCCCGTGCCAGGACCTGCTGCACCACTGGGCCATGGAGGAGCAGATGGAAGAGGAAATACCAACAGCCCAGTGCACAGGTCAGTCCTCAAGCATGTGGCTCCACAGCCAAGATCATGCCAGGCTCTTCCCAGGCCAGAGGAGGCCACCAGGGCTTGTGTGACCATTCCTCCAGGAGGATGGCTGCCCTCAGCCCCTCTTTCAGTCTAAGAGCATTCAGAGGTGTTGGTAACATCTCTTGCTGATGGTCCCACAGGAGGCCACCACCCCGTGCGGGAAGGAGAGGTGTTCAACACACAGTACCAGGCTCTGAGCAAGCTGGGCTGCGGCACCTTTGCCACCGTCTGGCTGTGTGAGGACCTGAGGTGAGGGCTCACTGTCTCTGGGGGAGGTGGGAAGGGGTGGCTGGGCCCCTGGGCCAGTGGAGCACAGCAGCCTGCCTGGGAGCCTGTCAGGTCCGCCGAGCACAGGATGAACCTGGCAGTAAGATGGAGGGGTGCAATGGGCAGAGCTGGTCCCCAGAAACCAGAGAACATAAACAAGGTGGTGCGACATTTATTCTTCTTGGTTAGACTCTCCAGTACCCATGCTCTGCCTTGTTCTCTGCCAGATGCTGGCAACATCACTACCACGGGCATGGAGTTCTGCAGACCAGCCCTGGGGAGTCCTGGCCCAGGTGACTGGGAGAAGAGATGCTGCTGGGTAGGGACACTGGCATGCATTGGCTGGCAGCTGTGATTCCTTTTCCAGGAGGAAGAAACAGGTAGCTGTGAAGGTCCTGAGGAGCAGGGAAGGCTTTGCTGAGGCTGCCCAGGATGAGGTTGCCCTCCTCCGCTGTGTACGTATATCCTGGGACTCTGTGCTCTGTGGGGATGGCCACTGAGTTCTGGTGTATCAGCCTCATCATCCCTTCTTCCTCTGAGTCTCAATCTGAAGAGCTACATGGGGAATAGGAAAACAAATGTTAGGGAATTCATAGGAATCAGCTTGGCTCAGCATTGGCCTCTGAAACCGACATCTTCTCCTTCTTCCTGTCCTACTGGGATGTGCTGGCTGTGTCCCACTTGCCCTATCAGCCCATTTCTTTCAGCTGAGTCTGAAATCCAGTAAATAGGAGGAACCTGTAGGAAGATAAGGCTGTTAATCAAAGGGAAAAGGTAGTAATGTTCTTAAGCAGGAGATGAGAGGGTGTCTGTATTCGTGTTTTTCCCAGCCCAGAGGATGTTGCTGGATCACAGCACTGGTACTGAAGTAAGAGGAAATACCTGCAAAAAAAAAAGGGGGGGGGGGGAGTTGACGGGTGCACGCACACAATAATANAAGCAGGAGATGAGAGGGTGTCTGTATTCGTGTTTTTCCCAGCCCAGAGGATGTTGCTGGATCACAGCACTGGTACTGAAGTAAGAGGAAATACCTGCAAAAAAAAAGGGGGGGGGGGGAGATTACAGGATGTAGCAACAATATAGTAAGCATCTGAAATCAGAAAGCTTCCTCCTGCCTTTGCTAATGGATGGGGCAGTGAGGTGCCTGGATCTGGGTCTCACCTACTTGCCTTTGAAGATGGCTTAACCTGCTAGTTCTAGAAAGCTCATGATTATGATTCTTCGAGTTTGCCTTAATACAAAGTGACATCAACTTCAGATGAGTAAAAGCCATTACATTTTGCATTACAAATTACTCTTGAGGCCTTTCTCCGACAGGTTTGAGAAAGGTTTAATTCACATCTGTAAATCTGTAAGCCCTATCCAAAGGGAGATGAGCCAGGCTTAGTGATGCAAGAGGAAGCACCAAGTGGCACTAATCTAATGTAATCAGGGAACTGCTTTTCTGCACATTAGCACAGCACATGGACTGAGCCTTACCCTTGATTTATTACTGATTCTCTTGGAAAGACATGCTCCCATTCATGTTCCCACCAGCACAGGGTGGTTGGTGCTGGCAGAGCTGCCAGGAGGAGGGAGCTGTTCTCTTGGGCTTCCACAGCTGCTCACAGGTAGCCTTTGAGTGGCCAAAGGCCAAGACAAGACCTCTGCCTTTCTGCAACACCTTGCAAGGAATTGCTGAAGGGAAGGTGTGGGTTTAGAAGGCCATGTCCCAGCCTGCTGCTCTCAGACAGGGAGGGATAGAGCAATCCCTGCTCTGAGGACAGCGAGCAGAGACTGCAGAAGGGCAAAAGAAATGGACAGTTATTGTGCTGTGAGATGTGGTCTTGGGGGAAACCCCTCCGGGCCTGCATGAGATAGAATGAGAAGCTGGAAGGGTGTTATATTAGCAAGATTGGTTTGAGTTATTTGGATACTGGGGGGATGATGGTCTCACCTGGTCAAGCGCTAGACAACACACAGACTGCTTGTGTGGGTTTCCTGATGCTTTTTTTATTGGATTGGTAACAAAGTGCCAAGTCCTGGAAGAGAAAGTCTGTAGAAGAGGATAAAATGGGTGCAAGATGTGCTTGTGCATGTGTGTGTGTGTGTGTATATATATATATGTATGTAAGTCTCTAATTGCAGCTTTCTTGGAATCCTCCACCTCAGGTGAACAGCATGAAGAAGAAGGACAGGGCAGGAGAAAACATCATCTGTTTGTTAGATGACTTCAGAATGATTGGAGAGAATGGCTTCCATATCCTTCTGCTTGGGAATGCTGTGGGGCAGCAAAGCCTGGGCTTGCCTCAGAGAGCCACAGGACGGTGTAAAACCAGGCAGGTGCTGTGCTCCTGTGAGGAAGATGAGGCAGGCAGCAGCTGGAGCACAGTACATGGAGGTGGCTGGAGGGGAGAGGTTGGTTAGGGAGGTATTTGGCTGTTCTGGTGAAGGGCAAAAGTCTGGTGGTAGCATCTTCTCTCTGTTAGTGACTCCCTGACTGTTGCCCACATATGTGCTTGGTATTTGAGGCGCTGGGTCCTTCCCTACGGTGTCTGATGGGTAACTACACAGCACAGGGGCTGCCTCTGCCTTTTGTGAAAAGGTCCTTACAGCAGGTGAGACCTTAGCTGGAACTTGGGCTGTTGGTGTGGGGACGTGCTATGGCCTTCATCCTAGGGTCATCTGCTGTGAACTCCGTGACTGCATCTGCAAAGATGCTACAGAGGGACTGCCCAAGACACGCTTTTCTTTTTAAGGAAAACAGTAACTATTCCCTTTGGGAGAGAAAATGGTCATTAAAACACAGAGTGGGAAGTCATCATATTCCCATTAATACAGGAGCTGCTCAGATTGTGAAAGCCAAGTTTCTTATGAGTTGGCTGGGAATAGCAAAGGAATGGGAAACCTGGTGAGGACTCAGAATAGTTAAAATCACGTTTTGCCTCTCCTGCTGAGATTTCTCAGACTCTTGCACGCTTGCCAAGATGAAGATTTGCTACCCTGATTCCTGTGCCCTTCTAGGGACACTAAGACAGAAAACTGCTTCCTCCTGCTTTCTGGAAGAGCCTCTTCTCGGAATAGCTGCTTCTTCCTCTAAAGAAGCTCCACTAACACCTGAATGCCACACAAAACTGTAGTGGCATTAATCTCTGTGCCCTAAGTCACACCCAAGCGTGACTTGATCCCGTTCCATTATCTGCTTCAAATGTAGACTCTCAGAATCTCTTCCCCCTCCAGATGAGCACTGGGGCAGTATCTACTTCTGATTCATCCCAGTTTAGCTATTTCTTTCCCCGCTCTTCATGGTTACCATTTAAGGTTGGTATTTTCCTGGGGCTGATGTTCAGCCCAGAATAGAATTTGATAATACAAAGAATATTTGCCAGCCCTCTATGACTGACCGAGAGTGTTTAAAACACAGATGTGGTTCTCCCAGTAGTCTTTTTGCTGTCACTGGTTTCTAGTAGTGACTGTTTCTCCCTGGTAGGCATTGTTTATCTGTTCCCTGTGACAGGCCAGGCTCTCCCTGCTCCATCATAAGCTGTTCTTTCCCTACATGGCTCTCCTGCGCTGCCTTTAAGCTCTCTTTACACGCACTCATGGTGTCTCCCTCCCCTTCCTGGGTTATGCTGCACCTCCTTTTCTTCAGTTGTATGACGGGATGCCCTATGGTGCTGTGTCACTCTCCAACAGGCCCCCAGCTTCCATTTGAATGCTAATCAGCAGGAAGGCACAGTATTCCATGGAAATAAAAGCCAGGCGAACAGGGGAAAGTTCAGCTCTGTGGTTGTAACAACTCCTCGTATGCCTGTCCTCTTTCCATCTCCCATCCTTTCCAATACCTGTGGATTTTCATGCTGTGGGTCACCCCCATGTCCCCAAGCAGTCCCTTCCCCTTAGTTCAGGGCACTCACTATACAGAAACAACTGACTGCAGATCTCCTCAGTGCCCACTTCTTTCAACACCAGAAGGTCTACGACCTGCATGCCCACTGTGCCTGATTGCTCCTGGGCAGGAAAGGCAGTGGGGACCCTGTCAGTGCTGATGGGAGTCGCTGCTGCTTACCCAGGTGCTGGCAGGGCTGCGCTTCCTGCATGAGAGCTGCCGCATCATCCACACAGACATCAAACCGGAGAACGTCTTGTTGTACGGACCTGACAGAAGCCTCCAAAGGATTCTGCCTGATCCACATGACTGTGACCAGGGAACAGACTCAGGGCTAAAGGGACCAGGTGAGTGCTCCAGGGTTTTATTTGACAAGGAAAGGGATTTACATGTTCATTGTCAGGAGGGAGAGTACGGACATTTTAGGGAAGGTTCAGTCAGATTATGCTGCTGGGAGGCCTCTCCTATCCCTGCTCAATACAAGCATCAGGCTACAAGCTGCTCAAGGCACCTACAGAAACATGGTGGTTCAGGTAGGTTTGTGTGGAGGACAGCTATAGATCAAGGGCATTCAGTAACAGCCCCAGTGTGATCTTGGAGCTTTTTCTTATGGCTTAGGGTACAGGATAGTTCCCTTGTGTCTGGTGTTTTTAGCCCCTGAAAGGGTTACATGCAAGTGGGCTGATCAGAAAGCTGTACAACACTTTCTGCTCTTTGTTCCCTGTATTTCTGAGCTTTGTGAGAGACTTGTATTTGTATGTATGATTTTCACCTTTTGAGCAATAATTTATTTGCAGAGAATGGTGTGAACACTGAATAAAACGTAGGGCTGGGGAGTTTCTCGAGAGATCAGCTATCTCCCAGCAATGAGACCCTGTATTTTACCCTCACACAAGGTTTTCCTGTAGCATTTCTCCGCTGACAGCACTGTTTTGGCTCTCAGACACTGGGGCAATCGAGGAATGTTAAACCGGTGACTGAGTCTTTTGCTTGGAGCAGAAGAGCACAGGAATAGGCACAGACTGACAGCTCACTGTACAGCAGGAAACCCAAAATTACCTTTTTCTGGGGTCATATGTAAGTATCACCTTACAGGCTGTATTCAAGGCCTGTGACAGCCCAGATTCCCAAAGGCTAAGGAGGAATTACAGTTGTGGTGTGTCTGACCAGTGCTGGTAGGATGTGCTCTGCTCTTGGCTCACAGGACTTGAACCTAGGTGCTAGAGGAACCCTGCAACAGGACATAGTCACACTGCTTCACTCCAAGCTACTGTCCTCCCAAACACCCTCTGAGATTCCAGCTGGATACAAGCCTCTGGTTCCTCAGAACACAGAGAAATCATTTCATTGATGTCAAAAAGCACTTTAGGACCTTTTGAGCTAAAGAACCATAAATGCAGGTGGCGATGCCTCTGGCGGTAAGTGATGCTTGGGTCGAAAAGACTCCCATTTCCCTTTTTGTCTTTCCCATCTAGGGAACGCTCTTGGCAATCGATTGGAGGACTCTGATTTGATGAGCATAGAAGTAAAAATCGCAGACCTGGGCAGCGCGTGCTGGACGGTGAGTGAGCTCTTTGGTGTCAGTCCCATGGTGATGAGGGATGCTGGGTGCTCCTTTCCATCCCACCCTGTGTCTGTCCTTTCAAAGCTTAATAACTATTTCAGCGTGCTGAAGAGATGCTGATTTGGGGGGCTGTTATATTCAGCACTCCCAGCTCTAAGCTGGGCACTGTACTCCCAGAGACACCCTCAGCTTTGGGTGTTTCTAAGCCTGCAGGTAGTCCCTACAATTGGAAACTCAAAAACATGTTCAGGGTGAAGTGCTGGCAGCTGAATTCACCTGAGAACATTCCCACTGAGCCCTGCACAGTGTAGCACACATATTCTGCCCCCCAGCTCTTTCCTTGCCCTGCAGCATGCTTGTGGCCACATGCGTTGCTGTTACTGATTTATGGACACTACGGGGAGTTTGTTTCCATTTCAGTACAAGCCCTTTTCCAAGGAGATACAGACCCAGCCATACCGGGCCCTGGAAGTGCTTCTTGGATTAGACTACGGCACTCCTGCAGATATCTGGAGCACAGGCTGCCTGGTAGGGCTAGGGATGACGATGCTAACAGACTGACACTAATGTGACAGGGATATACATCCTCAGCACCCTGTGTACACTGCATGTGAAGCAAAACTTCCACTCTGAGAAGGCAAAAAGGAGCTGTCTGCACCTATTCACTCAGGAGTGAATGTACCCACTGATAAAATTCACTCTTAAGCTCCAAGGCAATTCATGCTCCATGTACATTAACTCATCACATTCTGCTTTTCATCTGCATGGAGCTGAAAGTGCCGTTCCACCATGGCACCCGTCGAACCAGCGTGAATATCTCCATGTTTTAGCATCAGTTTTGTGTGCTAGACAGGGGAATTGGCACTATCAGTTAATGGGGAAGAAAAACTCTAAGTCAATTAATGCACTAACAACGCTAATGCATTTCTAGGCATTTGAAATGGCGACTGGGGAGCGTCTGTTTGACCCTCAACCTGGGAAGTATTTCTCCAGAGATGATGGTAGGATCCCCTCAGTTTTACTCATTTCCCCATCAGAAGTGTCACAATCTTTGTCTCTAGATGTGTTTTCCCTCCATTTAGATCACGTTGCTCGTATCATCGAGCTCCTGGGAAGGATTCCTCCCCAAATTGCTTATTCCTGGAACAAGTCAACACAATTTTTCAGCAGGCCAGGTAAGAGCTGGAGAGCAGGAAGTTTACTCTAAGAATCACTGTGGATCTCTGACACACTCCTACTCACACTGAACACACACGGAGTTCTGTGACACAACACAGGCTACCAGCAGATTTCAACGGTAGCAGTCCCTGCCCTGCCTACCTCTGCAATCCAGGAGCATTCCAAGGCTGAATGCAAACTCCTGGAAAAGCCACGGCAAACACTCAACAAGCAAAAACCATTTTTATTCTTTCTCCTCTGGATTTGGGGAGAACGGAAACAGGGGCAGGAAACAGCTACGTGCCAGGAAGGCTGGAGAGTGCGGAACGGGCTGTAATTCACCCCTTCACTGGCAGAGAACAATGATGAACAGGAGTGGGACACTCATATCCTTCCAATGCCTGCTGCATTTAGTCTTCTGACCCAACCGTAACGTCTCTTGCTTTGCTCTTCTTAATTCCTTTCCCTTTGACTCATTAGGCTTGAAGCCCTTGTCTTTGACTTCAAGGCACATGACACGGCAATTTAGTCCAGCCTCCTCCTTCCCTGCTTCTCACACTCAGCAGCCACACAGCCTCCGCCTGCCCACAATGCTGAGTGCTTCTCCCATGCACAGCAAGCACCTCCCTGCACATCCACATCCTTTGCTCACACTTATTCCTTCTATGGTGCTCGCAAGGCATGAGTCAAAACTGGTTCTTACCCTGTATCCCCTCTCCGTGTGAACCAAACTGGCCTGACCACACATGTCTAACCTGAATCACCACATTTACATCAGGTGCTCCTGTGGATGGATGACTTCTTAGTCAGTAATGGCACTCTCCTGGTCCCCACGGAGCAAGGAGGAACAAGACACGTTAAACATCAGCGTCTTGTGAGCCCTGGCACTGAAACGGCCCCGTGTGTTGCGGGGTGCATGTGCACCGGCAGAGGGAACAGCAGCAACGGCTCTGGTGTGGCTTTTCTGGGAACGCCTCAGTCATTCTTGGCACGTTCTCATCTCAGAGGTGCTCAGGAGCGGGGATGGGGGGAGCACTCCAAACACTAGTTTGAGAAGATGCTTACTGAGAAACACCCGAGAGCCAAACCTGCAACGGGCAGCGCAGGTAAAGCTGACAGAGAAAATACAGAATCACACAATGGTTTGTGTTGGAAGGGACCTCAAAGCTCATTCAGCTCCAATCCCTGCCACAGGCAGGGACACCTTCCACTAGCGCAGGTTGCTCCAAGCCTCTGTGTCCAGCCTGGAGCATAGAAGGTGAAGGAACAGATCCTTCAGGATGATTTCTATGAGGCGAGGAGCAGCAGCCTCTCAGTCCTGTACCCATCACTGAGGTCCTGTGCTTACGCTCTCTCCTCTAGGCGCTCTCCTGCGGATCTCCAGGCTCTGCCCCCGCAGCCTCCACTCCATCCTGTCGGACAGGCACCGCTGGACCAGACACGAGGTTTCGCCCTTCGCCAGCTTCCTCCTTGCCGCTCTGCACTACGCTCCGCAGCGCCGCGCCACAGCCGCGCAGTGCCTGCGGCACGCCTGGCTCAGCGCCCCGTGACCGGCCCCCAGCCCTCGCCGGAGCCGCCTCTTCCCTCCCTCCCTCCTTCCCTCCCCCCCGCAGCTTCACCGCAGCGCCCGGGGCCGCCCTCCGCCGGCGGGGGCTGCGCACAAGATGGCGGCAGGGCCGGGCGTCCCCTCAGGCGCCGGCGGCTCCTCAACCTCCCGCGGCGGGGCTCCCCCGCCAACCCGGGAGGGGAGAGCCGGGAGGCGAGAGCCGGGAGGCGGCGGTCCCGGCCCGCCTCAGGACGGCCGCCGGGCCGGGTGAAGAGGGAACCGGAGGCGCTCTATGAAGCCTGAGAGAGGCTGCGACGGCGGCCACCGGCGCAGCGGGACTCCCCTAACCCCCCCCCCCCCCCCCCCCGGGGGGGGCGCGCGGCGGGGCCCCCCCC
>NDXB01013404.1:84420-133202 GCA_002631895.1 Agapornis roseicollis
CCCCCCCCCCAAGAATTGTGGTAAATCCATATGGTGTTTTGTAGGCTGTGCTTGACAAACATGGCCTAGCTCATTTGTGAGCTGCTATGCCAAGTGTAGAAATGACTAGGTGAGATTTTCCAGTCTTTGTTAGGTGGAAAGTCAGATCATTAGAAGGTTATTTTTGGCCTTAAAATGCATAGTTACGCAAACACTCGGTGGCCCTGGAGAAGAAATGAGCAATGCCCTGAGCAGCCTGATCCAAGTTGGCTCTGCTTTGGGGAGAGGAGGGGGTTTCCATCAGTTAACCTTCAGTGGCCCCTTCCAACGTGGAGTGTTCTGTGGTTCAGAGGGTGTAGGAGGTGTGTGTGGGGCCCATGCCTGGTTGGGATAGAGAGGGCAGGAATTACGAGGAAGAAGGCAGGATACTCTGACACTAGAAATGGTTGTGCTGGAGAAATTGCATTAACAGCGGAGATCTAAAATAGCTGGGATCGTAACTTGGAAAGGACACACCTGGCTTTATAGAAGGTTGTGAGATTAAATCAGCTTTTCATTTACTGCTCTTTAGAATCTATTTTGTCTGGGTAGCATAAAATGTTTGAGAGAGCTTCTGTCAGAGAGACACTAGTGGGATAATAAAGTGTGTTTAGGGAGCTCTGAATTGGTTTTCCACATTTCAATAAAAGATATGAATCCATCCCCTTGCAAGGGGATGCATTTGTCAGCAAAACTGCAACCCCGTCTATAAACTGGAACAGCATTTTGGAAAGCAGTAGCTCGGAGGGCTTTAAGATCCTTCCAGTTGGTTCTCTCTACATGGTCCTTGGGGCAGCATTTAGAAGGGTTAATGTGATTCTTGGGCATATTGAGGGTAACCAAAAAAGTGGAGGAATGAAATGTGAAGCAAAAATAAGTAATCTTATAAACACAGCAACCTTGAGGCTGATACTGGAATTGAATTTGGGTTTCCATGCTTCAAGAAGGATGCCAGTGTATTTGGAGAGAATTCAGAGGACAGCTGCAGAAATGATCCAGGGACTGGAAAATAAGCCTCATGATGGGAGGCTTAAAGGAGCTCAACTTACCCAGCTTACTGAAAAGACAATAGGGAGAGGACTTGATCTTTCTCTAAAAGGCCTTGTGAGATTTGCTGACAAAGGCATGGCAATATCAGCTGAGGTTAGACAAATTCAATCTTGGAAGTACAGTTTCTTAGCAGTGATAATTAAGCATTGGAATGGTTTACAGGGAAGGGGGAAGGAGCAAACATTCATCTTAGTCTTTTAAAACAGGCCCAACTCATGTCTGCTGCATTCCTGACACTGGGGTTTAGAAAGGATCCATGCCGTGATCAGTTGGCACGGTTTCAGCTACGTGCAGTTGCTGCCAGAGCCAAGATGGTGAAATCAGGATGAATTTAGAGGAGAAACAGTTAACCTGGTGCTAGAATACTGCCTTGCATAAGACACACAAGATGTGAAGGGAGCTCTGAAATGTAATGCTTTGCGGCTTGCATCGTTGAAAGTCAGTTCTTTCCCATCCTGCGTTGTTTCAGATGTTTAAGATACGGTTCAGGCTTTCTGAAAGCCTCTTCAGAGAAGCCCTGCTGTAAGTGTGTGCACTCGCTGTGTTCAGATGAGCATTGCTGAGTGCCAGTTGACCGCAGCACAAGTCTGTAAATCTTTTTCATCCTTTTTTAGCAACAGCATGGAGAAAGTTGCGCAAGGGCAACGGGAGCACAGCCCCTCTGAGAGGCAGCGCGAGCACCAGCGCTCCTGCTAGGTTTCGTTCTTCAGTTCCTCTGGGATAGTCTCTATCTCTCAAGCTAACTGGATTTAGGCAGAGGGTTTACTTGTGGCTGATACCAGTATGAAATCCTTGTTCCCAAGCAGTGTTCTAATGGCACTTCTTTCCTGGTTTTCATGCCATCCGAATGGGAATGCTTCAGCCGTTCTGCTCCTCCCTCACTTTGTAAACCTGGGGAATGAAGTGACTCAGTCTGGTAATGGCTCCAGATCATGCTTCTACTTTTTATTTGCGTTTGGCCATTCCACCACTCCCTCGATGGCTGCCAAGTTGCTCTATTTCAATACGTTTCCTTGTTCCAGATGCCTTTGCCGACATGCAGAGCTCTGAAATTCCCTTCTGGTAGCTCTCAAGGTCTGCTGCTTTGTGCAGGTAAAGCTCTTCTGGTTGGTCTTGCCTGTGCAGAGGAGGACCTGGAGCTACCTTGGCTGCTCTCGCCTCCTCTCCTGCATGGCTGCATTCCTGCCTCTCCTCTCCTACTCCAGGTCCAGCCAGGGAGGAGCCCCATGGCTCTCATCTCTGCAGTAAGGAAATGAGGCTGTGTCCTAAAGGAAGAAAAGGCAACTCAAAACTGTGTAGCTTTTTGAACATTGAGCCTATGGATTTGTCACATAAATTGAGCTATTTCTGAGGTGGGAAGGAGGTTGTCTAGCAACTGCAAGTTTCCTTCCTTACGGCTAAAGGGATAGCAAACTGCAGAAACGTGTTGGGGCACTACACAGTGTAAAGCAGAGGCCTCCAGCTCTGAGAGCTAGTGCAGCAACCCCTGCAACTCGCCTCATCCAGACAGCCCTATCTGTCTTAACCTGCAGAATCACCTCACAGAAAGCACCGCACACAAAAGAGGTAGGGAAGGCTTAGCAGGAAGGAAATCTCCCCCCTTCCTTGCCTTCCGTCTCTGCTGTGCCATCGTCCCTCTCTCCCCAGCATCAAGAGGCTGACGGAGATGACCTGCAGGAGGTGGGTTGCTGGTCTCTTCAGCGTGAGCAGCTCTCCTTTTCCAACCTCTTAGTTTCATTGTGTGGTTGTACCTACCAGTGCTGAGTTGCATTTTTGATACTTATGAAAACGTCCTCAATGTATTACTCAGCTCTTAATTCAACATTTAAAAAAGCCACTGGTGGTTGTAGCAGATAGCAATGCACAGATGTGTTACAGAACCGCTCGCTCAGCATCGCTTTCACGAGAGCTCAAAAACGAGCGCCCTTGGCCAACTGTTTGATGTCAGGACTCCAGTGTTACCCCCCACAAGCAGTTCAGGTGGTTGGTTCCACTGCTGTGTGCTCAGAGGAAGAACTTAGTAATGGATCTGCAAGGCGCCAGGTATAAAGCTGGTTTGGGGTGACTTCTGCCTGCGTTCAGGCACCGGTTGCAAGTTTTTGATTGCTGATTTCTGGTCATCCGCATCTCCTTTGCAAACGTGTTCCATTGCATTACCTACTTTTCATCTTCCTAACAAAACAGTGGCTTAGTCCAAAAAGTGACCGTGGCTCTCAGCAGTGTCTGTACTACTGAGCTTTGCATTTCTTGCCAGCACTTACGAAGCAGGTATTTGGGGGCTTCCTGAATACATATTGTGCCTTTATCCCTGTGGTTGTAAAAGTCTTTGATTGTCTTGTTCTATCAAAACCTACCCAAGTAACTTATCAAAATCTATATTCCTTAAGGCATTCAGGATGTTGTTGGCTGATGGCTCATTCTGTAAATCTGACTACTCTCACATTGTAAGACTACTGTAATATACAGGTGAATATCCACCATGCATGGAAGACCCAACGTGCAGAGATAGGGAATGTCTTGGGATCAGCATGTACCTTGCTAGTGCCAAATACAGTATAATAGAACATGCAAGTAAGCCAGAGAAGTTAACAGCATTGAAGGACATCTCTTGAACATAAATCAGCACCATCAAGTGGGTGGAAGAGGAAATAAGGCTTTTTTAGCTAATATGCTGCTGCCTTTGGGCCTTTGTGATTGCTCTCATCCACCATCCTAGTGACTGTCTGCTCTTCAACAGGTTTTGTGCTGGGGAAAGTAGATCTGCAGGAAATGTCTGGGTTTCTAGGGATCTCAGGACCATCTTAAATGACCAAGGGTACACTGGGCACCAGTGCCTGGGCCAGTGCCGCTGTTGGTGATGTTTGATGGAATCCTAGAATGATTCGGTTTGGAAGGGACCTTAAAGCCCATCCACCTCCAACCCCTGCCATGAGCAGGGACTCCCTCCACTGGAGCAGCTTGCTCCAAGCCCCTGTGTCCAACCTGGCCTTGAGCACTGCCAGGGATGGGGCAGCCACAGCTTCTCTGGGCAGTTACAAAGGCGTACCAGAGCAGGGGATGCGGTGGGGCAGTGCCCTGTGCTAAGCTTGGAAACCTGCCCCAACGCTGCTGAAATCCTGTGCCATGCACTCGGGTTTAGTGCCTAACAGTGATTACATAGCCGAGTCGGTAAATGGATCCGGCTCTGGCTGCGCTCGGCGCAGGTTGCAGGTGTCTCTGTAGCCTCGTTTCCCACTTGAGGCACATCAGACAAACCGGTGTTTGTTGGGACGCGGCACAAGAGCATTCCCTAAGCGTGGAGTAACTTACAACGTGGGGAAGAATGCATTTGCATGGTGTCGAGCCCAGGTGCAGGGCTGCAGAACTCGCTGGTCACAGACCGCAGAGCCCAGGCTGAAGCCAGGAGCACACTCAGGGGTGGTTGGACTGAGGTGGGGGAAGGCTCAGAATGAAGCGCTGTGATGGAAACGAAGGCTGAAGCCTTTGCTTGGGAGCCACAGCTCCATAATTGCCACACTGTGTGATGTTGCCATGGCTGCCTGGGCTGTCCCTGCGTGGTTTCCTGGTGTGTGAGAGCGGGGCCGAGGCTGCCGTACGTGTTTGGGGAGCTCAGGCATGCGCTGGCAAGCCGCGGTGACGGGAGGATCCCCGTCTGGAGATCAGAGGCTTTGAGCTCAGCCTCTTCCCTCCAACACATCAGAGGAAGAGCTGGGATTTTAGCACTACTTTAACCCCCCCTTTTACTTCTTTCTCTCTATCATAAAGTCCTTCATCCTCCCTCGAAGCCGTGGTTGTGCTGGGAGCGAGGTGGCAACGTGAAATGGAGGATCCTGGGGGGTACAAAGGGAGGCCGGGGGGGGACGGGCAGGCTTGCCGGGCCTGGATGGGCTCCGGCGTGTTTTGATGTGAGAGCCTTTGGCTGCGTTGCCATCTGCATAGCCTGTGAATAGTTTTCTCTGGCACAGACCTTGTTCCTCAGTGTTGCATCATCTCTGGGAGAAAAGCCAGGTCCGGAGCCCCAGCACAAAGGCTTTCTGAAGCCGATGAAGCTCGTTCTGTGTGCGGAACGTCTCTCTCCTTCCTGTCGTCCTTTGCACGGGATTCCTGAAGCGGCCTCCGTCCGAGAGCCCCTTCAACAGCTGCTTTATCTCCACTGCTTCCTGCACACCTGGCTGATGCAACGTCTGCCTTGGAAGCGGCTGCTGGAGTCTCCTCTGGAGCTGGGTTGTTTCCCCCGGCTGGGAGTGGCCGTGCAGAAGCCTTCATCACGTGGGGGGCCTTAAATAGATGGATAAAGGATGCAGAGCGAGACCTGCGAGGCAGAGGGTATTTAGTGGGATTATGGAGAAATCCTTTTTCCAGTACTAGGGCTGGACGTTGCAATCCTGCTCCTGGCAGCTTGTTCGTGGTCAGCCTTCCACTGGTTGCAGCTTCTGCTCCCTGCCAGTAAATTCTGTTGATTCCCCTGCTATATACAGCCACTTCCCGTGACTCTTGACTGCCTGGATTCTCATGGGAACTGTAATGCTCTGGGTTTGGATTTGGGCCTAGTTATTGCCCTTTATTACTCTCTTTCCCTCTGACCTTGCATGTGGTACAGGTTTTTCTCTGAAATACCTTCAAAACACAATTTCAAGGCCTAAAGTTGTTTTTGAGGGGGGTTGTCTGACAACCTCTTTAATTTGGAGCTTGTCTGCTTAGGGAAGGTTTGTAGTTACACAGATACAGCCCCTCATGTGAGTACTGTTACACTCACGAGCAACAAAACTGAGCACAAGGGAACGCTCTGGTCTGATAGGATTAAACCAGACTTTATGTTATTTAAATTCATCTTGAGTCTTGTTTTTACTGTGGCCATTTTCTGATGCAGACAGGCCCCAAATTGATACTGAAAAGAGGATTTATAAGGACACAGAGTGTTTCCAGGGCTGCTGTTCCTAGCTGTCTGCCTCTATAATGGTATCTAAAAGGGAATGTGTATTTTACCTGCTTCTGCTTTTAGTCCACTCTTGGCATCCACTGCAGTTGATGAGACATGGCAACGTTTCCTTCCTGCCACCTGGTTTGGCAAAGGCTTTGCAGGGACAGTCGCAGCAAGAGCATCAGCTGCCAGAGCGGGATTCACTGGAGGTTCCTTGTCAGCCTTTCATCTCCAGATATCACTTCAGAAGCTTTTTGCTTGCATTTGCCTTAGTTTTTTATTGTTTTTATTTTTTGGGACATACAGAGGTTTGAGTGTTCTCCTTCACCCCATGGGCCAGCAAGCTCACAGTATGGAGCTGGTGTAGCAACTGGGATGTGTTCCCCTTGCTGCAGAATAGTTCTCCCCTGTGACTGGCCCAGATCAAAAGCTTTGTAGGACTGAAAGGAAAGAGGGATGGTTTTCCTCTTTCCTGTTCCATTTGCTTTAGGAAGTTTTGTGTCATTTCTGTGGGGTCTTCTGTGTAGTTTTTTTCTTCTTGTATTGCTGTATATCTTTCAGGAAAGAATAAACCCAAGTATTGTCAAAACTAAAAGTGTTTTCAGAGGCTTCCTTTCACAAGTGCTATTGTGGAAAATACCATTTTAGGTGGTACTTCCGTATCTGAGGAATTTGTTGTCATCACCAACAATTTGTGATGCTGAGAGACACAGAGGCAATAAAAATCAATGCTTTCAGCATAGAAAGGAGCCAACAATATTCCAAGCCTATGGGATTTTTCTCAATTTGTCCCCCATTGCCATTATTCTTTAAGCATTATTTTGGCTATTGATGTTTTTGACGTGTTAGCATTTCATACAGGTTGCTAGGTTTTCTGAGTATTGCCTCATGGGGGTTTAGTGAGGATTTCCTGCTCATGGCCCTTAAGAGGACTTCTTGGAGTTCTTGGTTGGGATGGGCCTTTCCCCTTTACACTGGGGTTGTTGTTCCTTTTGAACATCACCTCTGTCACCTTCCTACTCAGCAGACTGGCTGCAAATGCAGCTGGGTCCCTTCTCATGGGCCTGAGGTACAGGCAGAGGTTCCTGGTGTCTGTCACCTCTCCATAAACATACCTCAGAACAATTTGGTCTGCCACGGATCGCTGCTACGCTGTAATTTGCTTCCCCTTTCTAATTTGGCATGTGTTTGTCTATGGAATTATCCCTGGCTATGACTCTTCAACCAGTTTCCAATAGATATAAATTAGACTTTCCAGTAAGGTTCTGTGATGCAAATTAGATGTTATAAGAAAGTCCAGGCAAACCCTTGTCTGCAGCCTCCATCTCCAGAGTGTATTAGACTTCGAAGAACGTGGTTGAATTGTCCACTAGGAGGTATTTCTGGAGGCAAAGTCTTATCTGCCCACCCTTTAACTCTTACTCAATTTCTCTTCCATTTCTTATCATAATACCTGAGATCCTTCATGATTCCAAAAGAAAAACACAGCATTTTTTTACTTCTGTCTGCAAAACAAAGAGGTTTTGCGTAACTCCTTGATTGCTGAAGCAGCAGCAAGGTTCCGAGGGGGTTATTCTTGCTTTTCTGAGTCTCTGCAGTCTTGCCTCAGTTGCTGAGAATTTGTGACTATGCGTTTTGTTATTTCCCTGCTCGAGGGTTTAATTTCTTCCAGTTGCTCACCGTCATCGTTCGCAGTCCCTTGGGGTGCAGTTTGCAGAGGACTTTAACTAAAATCGATGTTTTCTTCATCGGATAAAATGATGGAATCCCATGGATGGACAGGATGGAAATTGCCTTAAAACAACTTAAACCGAGTTTGAGTGAATTGAAGCAAAAGGGGTTTGGTTCCCAGCTGCTTACCACATTTGACAATATCAGTTTAACTTGTAGCTCAGTTTTAAGCATGGCCTTCACTGAACAGCTTTATCAGACGGACTTTAGTCAGGATGTGCATTGGGATAGTTCCTAGTGTTTCCATAGAGTCCTGTAAAGATAATGTGAATTACTAATATGATTTCATATCTTGTATGGAACAACCTGACTAATGCACAGGCCCACAAGTACCAAAAGCTGTTTGAAACCACCCATGTCCTAAAAGCAGCACCCTTGCCTCCAGGCCTTGTGCAGTATGGTGAGCAGGCCCGGGTCTTGCTGGGTTGTTGCTTTTGGACACTTGCTGTTCTAACTGTGCCAAGAGCTTGTTGGTGCTTTAGCATGGTCCTCCAGATCCCAGGGAGCAAGATGACCTCTGAACCAACTGTATACATAGGTTTTCTGTTTGCATGTAGTTACTTGTGTGTGAAACAGGAGAGAGTCTTAAGAAATCTTCAACCATTGCACTGTGTTTGTCAATAATTTGGTTATCATGGTATGCATAAGTATCTGGTAATGTCATTGACAGCTTGTGTTGCCTGTTAGTTTGATCCTTTCTGTTGTGGAGTAGGACTGAGTTCTCCTAGACCTCGAGGAGTGGATGGATTGCTGTCTTGCTGTCTCAGTCACCTAGCAGATGATAGATGGTACTAATGATAACAGTAAATCCTCATGTCAATACTTCATTTTTTAATGCTGCCACAGTTGTTTCCTTGCTGCTTTGTGAAGGCAGCTTGTTTTCAGAGCAGAGCTTAGCTTCTGTAGTGGTAGACTGAAGCATGATTCAAGTACCTTTAGCAATCTCTGTTTCAGGGTAAGTTGGAACTGAATGACTTAGGGATTTGTCTGCTCTGCCCTGTCCCTGCGTAAGTGTCCTTGTAGAATAATACATCTGAAATACTGGGAATTCGGTGCATTTTTTGGAGCCAGCCATTTTAAACACACACACACACCCCCCATCCGATTCTGCTTGCACTAAAGGTGCTTGACATGTCCTTGACATGAGGTTTATGGGTGTGCTGGGAGGAGCCGGCGGTGCTTGATTGGACTTGAGTGGGCTGTACTTGTATTTGGGTGGCACTGCCTGGTGAGATGGGACCTTTTCAGTGTGGTAGCTGAAGCACTTCATGTTTACATTAGATGTCTCATAGATTTTGGCTATTCCAGACTTTCCTGGGGGAAAGATGAAAAAGATGAAAAAAAAAAAAAAAAAAAAATGAAAAAGATGAAAAAAAAATGAAAGATCCTATTCGGATCCGTAAGCCTGGTCATGCTTTTTCTGCTGCTTCACTTGCAGCAGTTTGCTATTGGCGCAGATGACAGCGTAAGTATGAACAGGTCAGAATTTGCTGGCTCTGTCCCAGCTGAGGCTGATGGAGAGGATGCCAAGGAAGGCTGCATGGCAGAGCTGCTATTTCCAGTTCACCACCAGCTCTCTGGCCAGTGGCAGTGTGAGATGAATGAGAAGAAGCATGCTGTGAATTTGATGTGACTGCTAAGCTTGGGAGCTTGAAGATGTGCAACTCATTATATATGGAGCTCATCCTATATAGGTGACCTGAGTGTGCAGAAGAGGATGGTAGTTATCATTTGAACACTAGTATAATCCTGTCCTTCCCCCTGCTTGGTAACTGCTTTACCCTGGAGGCTGTGCAAAGGGAGCACTCTGTTCCCCCTGAGACTATATAGCAGCACCAAATGCTGACGGAGCCTGGGCACCTGTATTTAGGGAATACACACAGAGCCTGTGAGGCTGTGCCCAGGGATTTTTGTCTGGGGGTGGATTTTTCATGGTGCACAACTGTTTTGTAGAGTCTCTCACCAAGTGTTGCACACCAGAGAGGTCTGCAACACCAAGACACCCGTGAAGACACAACCAGCCGCAGCTTGAAGAAGGAAGCTCTGGTGAGCTGTTTGACTGAACGTGTTTGATTGTCCCCTTTAATGCTGGCTTTTACCACCACCAGGAATGAATAGAGTTTCTAGCAGTAAATTCTGCATCTGCTTGACTTGTAACAGTGGTTGTGGAAGTGAGCCAGTGCAGCGCTGCGGCTGCTGCATCCTAAACTGAGCTTGGGAGATTAAATGCAGTGCTCTAGCAGGTGTTGCCTAACCTTCATTTGGCCACTTAGATTTATTACAGCCTTTTCCGTCAATACAGGATGTAAGAATTGAAGAGCATATATTCTTATTCTAGATAAGGCAGTCTCTTATGGGCTGCAGGGGGGTGAGTCCCTTGGTGTGTGGCCTGAGCTGAGGGGGAAACAAGGATCCCAAGACTGGGGTTGTTCTGCAAGTGGATGCACATCTAGGCTGTTTGATGATGGTGTGGAAGACCAGGTGTCTTTATACTGGTATGATTAGTTAAGGAGGTAAGCCTGTAGGTGCCAAAAGTGGGAAGAGACCTTAAAGCTCATCCACCTCCAACCCCTGCCATGGGCAGGGACCTCTTCCACTGGAGCAGCTTTGCTGCAAGCCCCTGTGTCCAACCTGGCCTTGAACACTGCCAGGGATGCAAGTGAACTTATTAGACAAGGGAAATATGGCAAATCTCATTTATCTGGAATGCAGCAAAGTGATAGAAGTTGCATTACTGGAGAAAAAGTCTAGCAAAGGTGGAGAGGATAAATAGAAAGGTTGGGAAAAGTTGGATGAAGAGGGAACTGGTATATTGTATTGCCTTATTTATGATAAAAAAGAGGATTAGGATATTATGCCAATTATGCTGACTGTTACTTGTAGAAGTCATCTGTGGAAAATAGTATGGTGTTAGATATTTAGACTATGAAAATAGGTGCAGCAGTTTGATGCAATTACCAAAACATCCAGTGCAGTCTTTGGGGTATTACAAATACTCAGGCTGGGAAAGTTGGGGCTGTTCAGCTCTGGAGAAGAGAAGGCTGCGTGGAGACCTCATAGCAGCCTTCCAGTATCTGAAGGGGGCCTATAGGGATGCTGGGGAGGGACTCTTCATTAGGGACTGTAATGACAGGACAAGGGGTAATGGGTTCAAACTGAAACAGGAGAGGTTTAGATTGGATCTAAGGAAGAAATTCTTTGCTGTGAGGGTGCTGAGGCACTGGAATGGGTTGCCCAGGGAGGTTGTGAGTGCTCCATCAGTGCCTGGCAGTGTTCAAGGCCAGGTTGGATGAAGCCTTGGATGCCATGGTTTAGTGTGAGGTGTCCCTGCTTATGGCAGGGGGGTTGGAACTGGGTGATCTTAAGGTCCTTTCCAACCTGAACTACTCTATGGGGCAGCCACAGCTTCTCTGGGCACCCTGTGCAAGTGCCTCAGCACCCTCACAGGGAAGAGCTTCTGCCTTAGATCCAACCTAAATCTCCCCTGTTTAAGTTTGAACCCCCAATTCCTATTTCCATTTGATTTCAAGAAGAATTGCATCACAGGGGAGATAGCTTTGTGTTGTGGTCCGAAGCTCAGCAAATTACATTAAGACTTTGAGTTTCAGAGGGAAACTTGTTGCAGTGCACTCGAGACACCTTGGTGTGACTTTTTCCTTCCATGCAGCTTTATATTCCTAGGGGGAGAGGTAGGAAGGAGCTTGGGATTGTATGTACAGGAAATGAGCCAGCTTGATGGGGTTTGATCCCAACCCCAGTATGTTCTGTGCAGGCTTGTGTTCTGGCTGTTTGCAGGCCAAGTTTCATGACCAACAGGCTGTGATCTAGCCCGAAGGTTGACGTGGTCTTGGCCAGCCCTTGAGCTTGGTCTCAGCAACTCGGTTTGAATGTTGCATTGTCAGAGCTGCAAGTACACATTAACCAGCAGCAACCAACAGCAAAACCTGAGTGGGCGAGTACTGCTGGGTCAACACAACAGTGACTGAACTGGAATTTGCCTTGTCTAACCTTTCTGCTTGGGGTTTCACGGCTCTCCAGTGAGTTTTTCCCCAAAGTGGGAGCTGCCAGAGTGTTTCCATGCAATGTGGGTTGTACAGTGTTGGGGGGGGGGGGAGGGGTTTCCTATGGGAAGTGGCTGGGAACTGGCCCCGGTTACCCCAGCACTGACCATGTATCCGGTGATTTGAGTCCAGAAGCCACACCTGAAATCCTCCAGTTCTGCTGAGTCACAGGCAGGCAGGAGGTGGAATTTGTCCTGATGAAATCTCAGCCTGCTGCCAGCTGGGAATGCTCATGGCAGAGGCAAGAGATCAATGGGAGGGGGGAAAAATACCTGCTCAAGTGTTCTAAAAGAGTTGGGGGTAGGGGGAGGGGTTTTCTATGTCCCTTGAAAGGGAAGAATCCTTCAGACACTGAGAAGCTGCTTGCTATTAACCTTGTGCCAGCATTTTATGTGACTGGGTTGGAGCAGGGGTTGATGTCTGTAGCTTTTTAGCTGTGTTTTAGAAGCAGTTTGTCTCATGTGGTGTCGGTGTAGGAATCACGGTTATGTCACGAGCTTGAGAATGGGTAAATGAGACTCTTCCTAAAAGTCTTTTTATGGAAAGCACAGGCAAGGCAGTCTCAGGGTTGAGCTTAGTCCTGCCTATGTTCTTGTCTCATCTTCCCCTTCCCTGTCAGGCTGTTGCTTTGGGGCATAACATGGAATTGCCACAGACCACTTGGAGATCTTTATGTGCTACCTCTGTAATTTCACTGTATGGGTGTCACTGTCGGAACGATTTCTCTTAGGGATGTATACTGAAGAAGGAAAGTATTTCCTTGTGCTAAGAGAAGTGCCTTTTCAACAGGAAAAGCATTCTAGCATGTGGCCTTTAAACTTTCTGACTCTGCCTTCATTTGCCCTTGTAGCTAGTGTGTGTTTCTGTGTTCCGGGGGGGGGTTTTGTGTGCTAAACAATGGCTGGACTGTGGTGTCCAAAGGCAGTTCCCCGTGAGAAATGCACTACCCACAGGAAAACTTGGCTCAGGGCCTCTCTGGAGCCCAGGAGGGTTTGCTGGCAGAGCCCTGGGATGCCAGGGAGCATGTGATGGCTGTCGGCAAGGGTAGGGGCAGGCTATTGGAACCGGGAGGAAGACTGTGGGAAGTTATTCAAGGCTGCCCTTAACGTTTAACATGCGGAGAGGGTGCCTGAATCCTCTCTTTGGTTTTGGAGTTACCTTTGCTACGTGCTTTCTCTGTGTCACGGGGGTGGGGGTGGGTTCCTTTGAGCTGTGTAGAACAATGGCTCCTTTATGAAGGTCTTATTGAGGTTATTTACATAACGAGGAGCTGATCCCGTTTTCCCTCTCTGCCACCCGACCCTTGGAAGCTCACGTTTATCATGGAGTTTTGCTGGCTGTAGCGAAGAGAAGGAGGAGCCTGGGCATGGGCTTCCCTGCCGGAGCCGGCAGCTGCGCCCCATGCTGCTGCTGCTGCTGCCGCCGCTGCCGCCGCTGCCGCCGCCGTGACTCAGGCCGAGCCTATGGCCCCGCCGTGGCTCTGGTCGGTGCAGCCCATGCGCGAGAGCCCAGCTGTCTGACGTGGCTCTGCCGCGGGGAGGTGTCCGCCGGGATCTCGGAGCGGGATCCAGGACGGGCCTTGCTTGCCGAAGGGAGCACAGGGATAACCACCATAACCACCCTGCCCACCACGCTCACCCGTGCCATGGGCCATGAGCGCAGATACAGGCTGATCTCGAGCAAGGGGTCCCACCTCGGCTCTGTCTCATTGTCCTCCCCCATGGGGCTTTGCTTGCAACTTGGTTGGGGAAGGGGTTAGGAAAGGCTGATGGAGGGCTGGGGGTGATGGGTGACAGCTGCTGCTTAGTATGCAGGAGGAGCTAATAGATTGCTTATCTGATAATGAGTCCTAAGTTTAGTTGGGGGAGGAGGGAAGGATCATTGCCGGCTTAGAGCAGAGCAGCTCATTGCACCTCAGTCCAAGCCTGGAAATCCCACCACCACCACCAAACTGCTACCAGCTACCTCTTCCCTGCCCCCATGTACGAAAATACAGTAAAAATGATGTGACCCGGCACTGATGGGAATCTCTTCCTGCTTTGTTCCATACAAAAGCCTTCTTTAGGGCTACACAGGGAGACCTCACCCTGTTAACAGAGATGCAATGCTTTGTTTCTACCCCGGCAGGTTTCCCCATGTCCGTGACGTGTTGGCCGAGGCTCTGCGGCTCCTCTCCGCCCTCGGAGCGGCGGGTCGCTGCCCTCTGGACTCCGTGATCCCCGACGGGCGTCATGAGCATTGCAATCCCTCTGGGAGTCACCACACCAGATACGTCCTACTCCGACATGGCTGCAGGATCGGAGTAAGTGTCACCCCATGGAAAAAGGGGAGGGCATTGAGGGCTGCCTTGGAGTGGGGCTGCAGGATCCGTGCTGGTGCTTTCTACACCTAGGAGAAAGGGGGTGATGATCCTTTGCCTATGTGAGAGATGAATGCAGAGGCTCTGAGTGTTTAACAAATGCAGTGTTATGGAAATTGGTAAGTTTGATGCGAAAGATGGGGAAAAGGAGAATTCCAGTAGCATGAGACACTCGACCATGGGGTATATATCAGCTTGGCTAGTAAGCCTAAAGTGCAGGCAGTTGTGCATTTGTCATACCTGTGCTTCACATTGGCAAGGTCCAAGGGTGTCTTTTCCAAAAGCTGTGTTATATGAAGAAGCAGAGTGCTGACCTGCTGTGCAATAGCACCTGCTAGCTCAGACCCTGATTGCTGGACCCTGTTGGAGCTCGGCCAGAGATGTGAGACAGCAGCGGCCTGGGTGGACACCTTTGTTTTGCTTCTGCCCCAGAGCAGGTTGCAGGGAGCACAGCTCAGTGGGCAGTCAGCCTCTCAGGGTCCCCACCACAGGCCCCTTGTGCTAGGCTCTCACTGCAGCACTGTCTGTGAGGATATACCATTTCTCTTAAAAGACTGCTTGTGCAGGAGTCAGGAGCCTTTCAAACCCAGAAAATACTGGCCTGTGATCTTCTCTTACAACCCTTGTTAGAATGATGTCAGCTCGGATGAGTACTGTGGTTTTGTTGAGGGCAAGAGGGAGGGCTCAAGTTACATCTGTGTGCTTCTACCTCCTGCTTTCCTGCATTCTCCTTTGAAACGCTGACTGTAGCATGTCTTTACAAAGGGTATTTTGGAGATAGATTTCCCCATGTAGTATTTCAAGGTACCTACTGTGTAAATACCTGCATGTCAGATTGATCAATGTAGAACAAATATTGCTGCAGACTCTTCATTTTAAGCTGCAAGAGCAGTGGGCTAGAGTATGAATCATGGTTTTTCTCTTCCATCTTGCCCTGATTTGACTATGCACAGAATTTGGCTACACAGTGTGCTCTCTGCAAGACTGCTAATGCTCTTTTTGTCTGTCCTGGCACTGGCCCCATTCTGGGCATTCCTCTTTTGGATGCTTCATTCCGTCCTAAAGCCTATATTTCTGGGTGTTGTATTTAAACAGGGAGTAGAGTCTAGTCAGTCACTCATCAGCAGTGGGTACACGAGCCTTCCCTTTTCAAGGTTTCACAACCAGGATTGCTTGTCACCATCTTCTCCCACAAGGGCACTTCGAACACTCACCATAGAGGAATTTTAAACTGCTTCTAACAGGAGAGAGTGCTACCTAGTGTTTACTCATGTAGCAGGCACTTTGCTTTTGGAGAGGAGAGACAGATATATCTACACATGCCCCTTTAAGACCCAGATGTCAAACAGACTGACTGTAACCCTTCTATGGGTTACATAGAAGAAAATGCTAAGCAAAGCATTTTCTTCTTCCCTGGTTGTAAGAGGTTTGTAGGTCCAACTTGAGTGCTCTGAAAAAAGGCTTTTGAAGGTTTCTGAATTGGTTTCTCTATCTATTTTCTAAAACTGAGGAATGCCAGGATTTTATCCTGCAGGCTCTGCATTGAAACTCTGCTAGTTTGGTGCGGGAAGTCTGGAGCATCTGAGCTTCTTGTCTTCTATAAGGAATTGATTTCAAAGATGAGCATCACGAAGGCAGCGGGGAAGGCAAAAGGGGAATGAGCTCGATCTCTTCAGGCTGAGCTTCAGCATCTTCCCATGGCCTCTGATACAGAGGGGAAGTGAAAATGCTGAAGGGTTCATCCGAGGCTGACGTGGAGGCTGCAGAGCAGTTTCTCTGTGTTAGTGTGCTTGGACATACGAAGTTGCTGAAGCTCCTTGGTGGGCTGCTGCTGAGGAAGCATGGGCCCCAGCGTTGTTGCCCTTGGACACCATTGCACCAACAGTCTTGAAGTTTTATTGCTAATGCTTGCAGCAGCATTGCTGGTATTCCAGGCTGACTGGAGTTAGGAATGTGGGTGACTTGGACAGAGGACGGATCTGCTGCTTAGGCTGCTTAGGCTCTTTTCCTTCTAATGTTGTTTCTGGAAATACGATTAAACCTGAAGGGATTTAACTCTGTACCAATCTGGAAGCCCTAAAGGACTGTCGCAAAGATCCAGCCAGCAAGGCTGGATTATGTGACAAGCTCTACAGGGTGTCTTTTATTAAGAAGTATATCCTCTGAGAGATATTGCTACCTACATCTCCTGCTTTTGACAATGTAGCTGGCTGTAGTTACATTGAAAACCAACTTAATTTGTCTTGACATGCTCCTAAATCCTGAGTGGTTTGCTTAGGCTTAAGGTCTTCTATTTCAAGCAGTTCTTTGTACAGTAAGTTACTGCTTCTTTGCCTTACAGAGACAAGCTCACTCCAGGATAAGGCAGAAGCCTGGTGTGTTGGAGACTCTATGGGGTTTGGTGGCAGGGTGGGGCAGACTTCAGCACAGCAGAGATTTCAAGAGCTAATAGGAAGTCCAAAGGACACAGGGGTTGGTGTTCTTGGGTGGTGCCTAATCACTGCCCCACGCGTGGCCACTGGCCATTGCTGTGTGAGTGCTGCCTGATTCACACTGGCAATGTAGGACCCGCTGAGAATCCTGCAAGACCTCACAGGTCCAAGGTAAAAGTTTTCCTTTCCTGTGTTGTTCTTTCCTGCTCACTCGGCTCCATGCTATAATCTGGGAGAAGATTTCACCTGCAGACATGATTCAGTAACATTCTGCTGCGTTTTGATATGGGCCTGAGGTGTAGCTGACTCGTATCTTCTGCTTGTACCAGACAGTGTGTTTCCTTGCTGGTGTTCTGTCTGTAGCCTCATTACCTAATACTCCCTGCATTGAATTGCAGCTGTCCCATCTCTGAGCAGGGTTTCTGCAGCTTTGCTAAGGATATACCTTTCATTTTTAGCTGTTTTTCTTCACCACCGTGTGGTGGAAGAGTGCATTGTACCTCAGCAGCAAATCTCTTACTGAGTACATTGCGCACCATATTGCTGTGTAGAAAGCATAGGGCAAAAGTGATTTGTCTGTGGCCACCGTCTGACCAGGTCATGGATTGTCTTGCCTGTTTGTAGCAGGAATCTTCAACTCCTGGTAGTTGCTGTCAGGACGGCTGCAGGTTTCATGCAGACTTTATCACAGGACACTGGACTTGGCTAACAATTAGTATCTGAGGGAGAGAGAAACAAGCACAGATGCAGGAAAGCTGCTTAGCTGCTATTTGGAATAAGCTGTTGCAGAGATAAAATGGCAGCACTGTTCAGTGGCTTTGAGATTAGGCTGCCTCAGTTCAGACGTGAATGCTGAACTTGACCCAACTTCCTCGACAATAAGGAAACTGAGCTTCTTACATGCTAATTATCTTTTGAACTTCCCAGATTGAGACCCAGTTTAATGAGTTATCCAGGGTGGCCCTTACTCAGTTCCTTCCCTCTGAAAGCAGGTTCATCCTGTACAGCTTCTGCACACATGATGCTTGGTGAAGCGCATAATCACACCTTGATTTCATGAAGTTTCTTCATTTTGAGCTCATGTGTTGAATAGAAAAGAGCAGTGAAAATACCAGCACTAAAGAAATGATGTTGTATTGATGGGTTTTACTTCTGGCCCTCTCTGCAGCCCAGAGTCTGTGGAAGCTAGTCCAGCTGTCAGTGAGAAGAATGTGTACTCCAGCCACGGCTATGGGGCCACCCAGAAACACAGCTATCGCGGGCTGCCTTACGCAGTGAGTACTCTCTCTGCAGTGAATCAGCTCTTTACTGTCTGCTTTACTCATTTCTCCTTATTCCATAGTTCTTTGCCTGTTAAGCCTTAGGAAATTCATTAGGGAGCACTGAGTTACAGTTGAGTTCTGCCATACATTTTGCATTTGTGTGTTTATTGTTTGTGAAGTCTTGCATACTCCATAGCAAGCTTTATTAGTGTTCTAGGTGATAGATTTTTAACTGAATGAAGTATATGAATGAAGTGTGACTATATTTGAGCATGTAATATTTTCCTGGTGGTAATTTTATGCCCCATTTGCTTTATTATGCACTATTTATACTTGTTTCAACTGTGCAGATTTTCATGTTGCTAACTTATAACTATGAGGAACAAGGGTGGGAGCGTGGCTTGAAACTATGGGCTGAACAGGACATCACAGAGTCATTGAGGTTGGAAGGGGCTTCTTGAGATCACATAATCCACCCCCCCCCCCCCCCCCATTGTGCCCNACTGTGCAGATTTTCATGTTGCTAACTTATAACTATGAGGAACAAGGGTGGGAGCGTGGCTTGAAACTATGGGCTGAACAGGACATCACAGAGTCATTGAGGTTGGAAGGGGCTTCTTGAGATCACATAATCCCCCCCCCCCCCCCCGCTCAGGCTGACTCTGCTTGAGCAGGTTGCCCACGACTGTGTCCAGTTGGGTTTTGAATATCTCAACACACAAACTCCACAGCGTCTCTGGGCAACCGGTTCCAGTGTTTGACCACTGGTGTCATGTCAGATTAGTAGCAGCACAACAGGTAATGTTGAAATAGCCTCGTTGTTTTCATAGGTTTCAAACTGAATTTATTGGTGCAGAAGAAAACCATTTGCATCTTTCAGAGCTATTGCTTTGCCTTCTTGGTAGATTGAGGAATTCAGGCTACTGGTTTACACTGGTTGTTAAATAATAACCTGGGAAGTGTGGATGTGGGGCTTCAGTTTCTAGGCAGCCTATCTTCATGTTAAAAGTAGTACTGCAAATACTCGTTTTCAGGATCATAATTATGGAGCCCCTCCTCCTCCAACGCCACCAGCCTCTCCTCCTGTCCAGACCATTATACCTCGTGCAGAACTGAACGGCCTGCACTCACCTGATGAGGAGAACTCCGGGGATAGTGAAAGCTCCTCAGAAGGAGAATCAATTCCCACTTGGTGCCACTGCAGTGTCTCTCAAGATGGTTTCCTCCTCAAGTGTGAAAAGTGCAGGTAAGCTTTGGTGCAGTGCAGATGTGGACTGCTCCTTGTGTTGACTTCTCCTACCGATCCGTGTCACGTTTGGGCTGTGGGATGGACTTCCTTTTGCTAACTGGAGCGTTCTTTCCAGTGCTTTACCCAGTATTGACCCTCCTCCTTTGCGTTGTCAGCCTGACAAGTGTTGGTGGCACCAGGAGTGGAGATGAGGATGTTAAATCGATGTTCTTATCATCCTGGGCCCCACTGAGGGCACGCATCTTGTGACATCCTGTTGAATTTCAAGTGACTTTACTCCTACAAACCAGCTTCAATTGTGCATTCTCCTTTGGCAGAGGAATGAGCAGGGGGAAGGTGATCAGACTCCGCCGCCGGAAGCAGGACAACGTGTCAGGTGAGCCTGGGTTGTAGTTCTGATAACGGTGGCTTTTGCTTTCTTTCTACAAGACCTTTGTCTTTTGACTGTTGTAATCACCCAGCTGTGATCAGTGCCCGCTAATGTCCTTTGCCTCCCAACCATTGGGATTTTCACCTCTCCTTCCCCCTCACCTCAGTTAGCTCTTAGGAAAATCAGATTACCTTGTGAACAGAAGAGGGAAATGTTCATCAATGTCAATCTGTGAGATCAGAAGTTTGGGAGACCTGTTCCCAGTTTGGCTGGGAAAACTGTGGTGGAATAGTTCTCTCAGGGAAGAGCTATGCAGGGTCATCAAATTGTCTTGGTGAAAACAGACATAAGGGTAAGCTGTTACCTCTGGGATGAATAAAACCACTGCTAACAGAGCAATTCTCTCTCTAGGTGGGGACAGCAGTGCAACTGAGAGCTGGGATGAAGAACTGTCTCCCTCTACGGTGCTGTACACAGCTACACAGCACACCCCTACAAGCATCACGCTGACTGTCAACCGCGTCCGTAGAAGCAAACCTAAGAAGAGGAAGAGGAGCACAGAAAAAGCGCGCACTGCTCCAAAGGCCAAAAAGATCAAGGTATGGGGAGTGAGACAAGGTTGCTGCGGTTCCTACCGCCTGCTCTCTCGAGTAGTGTTGACAGCAGGCTGACAAGCTGGCAGTAGACAAGGAACTTTTGTCCTGTCAGGAATTGCTCTCTCTGGTGTAATAACATGACGCCTTGTATTTGTGACCTGCTCAAGTACGTGGCTCTTGGTTTAAAAATTACCTTACTGGAACTCCACCCTTCTTTCCCAACGCTGTCCATTCATGCTCAAAGCTTGGATTCGATTACATCTTTTCCCTTCTGGTCTATTAGCATTGGGGGAAGTAGCGTTTGGAGGCTGTTTGTGGCAAAGGGGGAGTCTGTGAATGGAATCCAAACCAAAGGGAACGTGGCATTTCTTAGCCGGCTATGTTAAGGAATCTGGACTACAGAGCTTCTTGGCACTGCTCTTTAGGGACAGAGATAGTGCCTGTGTGGAAAACTACGTAGGTAGTGCTGAGCATTTGATGAGGGCTGACTTTACAGTCTTGTTTGTGAGGGTTTGGGGACTGAAATAATTTTGGATTGCTTGTGTTGGAATGCAAGTGTGTGAGAAGCTGATTCTTTCCCATCATCAGCCTAGCTTTACCATCATCTTCCCCAGCTTAGGTTTCCCTCAGAGTTCTTCTGGTAGGCACTGACTAAGTAAAAGACTGGGAGCAGGAATCATGTGAGAGCTTCAGGGTTTCTTGGTATGAACCAGCTGGATTCTGTTGCTGGCCCCTTTCTTCTATCAAAGCAAGTGGGGTTAGTCGGGACAGTTTTGGTGTTGATCTCAAGGTGTTTACTAAGTATGAGGCAGCCTTTTTAGTTTAGCAATCCTGGCTGTCAAGCTTTTCAGCAGTTCCCACTGGATTTGCATGGCAGAGCCTTTTTGTTCAAGTCCATTGCTCCTTGCGTAGGTCTTCCTGTGATCCTTGTCACCTTTTGTTAAGGGTTGGTCTGTTGGAGTGAGATCTGTTGTAGCTGTGGGACACTAATTCTGAGTCTATATATAATGCCTTGTCTTTTCTCTCTCTTTCTCCTTGTTTGGTGCCAGGCCTTTCGAGAGGGCTCGCGAAAGTCTCTGAGGATGAAGGTGAGTAGAGCTGAGAACCCTCTCTGCTGGTGGTGGGGTTTTCCCTTGTGTTTCGTGCCTCTCTTGGTTAGTCTGGGGAATTTTTGATTGTGGGACTGGCCTCAGAATAATCGCAAGCCTTATCATGCACCACAAGCAGGCCTATTCAAAAGGGCTTCACAGGAGTTGCCCCTTGAACCTTGCTTCAGCTTCATATAGCTTTCTGTAAGGTAATATCATCCAATTCCAAGAGATATGACTGATTGATGACACTTGGGAGTGGGGTGTTTGATGTAAGGGATGTAGAACTGGTTGTAGCCGCTCTTCTGTGAGGTCAGTTATCATTTAATTGCATCAAAGCTATTTTAAACCTGGGCATCAAAGCAGTACACAGGTTTAATGTTAGGAGTCCCTTGCAATGTGGCCTTATTTCTCTCCACATCCTCTTACGAGGGATGGGATGGGATGATGTATTGATCTCTGACTCTCTGCAATCCTGGTAGGTGTGGCTGTCTGATAGAAAGTTGATAAAAAAGGGAGACTTCGAACTAAATGTGCTGTTAGAAACACAAGAGATGCCTTAAAGTCCAGCCAGCAACATCTGACCCCAGGTCTGTAGCCAACAGTGGCTTCTAGCAGGTGGCTCAGAGGAAATGGGACAATCCTGTGGTGTGTCTGTCCGGATGCCCCTATCTTCATAGTACACAAGTGACTTGGGAGGTTGAAAATGCATTACAAGTGTTCATGCTGTTAATAGATACAGTAAAAATAATGATTGTTCTTCAGTGGTCCTTGTCACTGAGAGCTCAGCGTCACAAATGTCTCGGTCCCTTGTGAAGCTGGTTGAGTTACTGACCTCTGGGATATTGTTACTGTCAAGTAAAGAATGAAGCTTGTTTGGTTTGGGTATTTTCCCCCTGCCAGCTTCTTTTTTTTCCCCTCCGTTCCAAGATGGTCTAAGTGGATTACCTGATTCTGCCCTCTCTTCTTTCCACTGCTTAGGACTTGCAGTTTTAACCCTCTGGGTATTAACTGATGCTCTACATTCAGTTCCTTGAAGCCCCCATGACTGTTTCGCTGGCAGGTTCAGAAGTATATTTGGATCAGTCACTGCAGTCAGCATCACCTGGCATTAGGCTGGCCATGAGTGGGTTGACTCTAGGGCAAGCCTACATGACATTTATTTGCCTTTGTGTGTTCTGTTCCTTTGCCTTTTTAGATCTTCCTAATTATTTTTCCTAAGTGACTTTAAAACCTTTTCTGGCCATGGACCAGCTTAATTTTCTTGTATGTAGCACTGCCAAGTACCAACTCTCAAGAGATCTTAGTCCTACATGGAGTTCTCTGTCTATTCTTATGTGCACCGTTGTACAATGTTCTGGAGGATGCAGGCTCTGAAAAAGATGTCCTCATAACCAACACATTCTTAGCTTGGAATAGATCTGCCTTTTTGTGTAGCATATTCACACACTAAGCACTGTGGATAGGTTTTTTCCCATTGTGTGCTAGTCATTCACTCTCTGCTCTTTGGTGCAGAATTCCCCTTCTGAAGCACATGCCTTGGATGAAAACACAGCTGAAGGGTGGGAGAACCGAATACGCCTGTGGACAGATCAGTACGAGGAAGCCTTCACTAACCAGTACAGCGCTGATGTGCAGAACCTGCTGGAGCGGCATCTAAACTCTAATAAAGACTATGTGGGCAAAACTGCTCTGCTAGACACAATCAACAAAACAGAGTTGGCCTGCAATAATACCGTTATTGGGTCCCAGATGCAGGTAAGAACCTTTGTGACTGAAGTGGGGTAGGTCAGGTCCTCAGGTTTCTAGATGTAAGGCATGGGTGAGCAATATCGGAGCTGGTCATTTAATTCCAGACCAATAGACACGAATCTAATATAAAAGGGAACAGAAGCGATGTCAGTACCAGGACAGATTCAGAAACACTCAACCAAATCAGTGTTGCTAAGTTGGGAGTATCTTGTACAGTTGTTACATGGTTCACAGGTATTTTGTCATGAATACTTTTGGTCACTGAATGGCTTGAGGCAGAACCAGATCTATCGCTTGCTGGAGATAGGAAATTTCCTGCTTTCCAGCTGAATTTTCCTGTCTTTCGATGATTTCAATGTTTTGGATAATTATTTGGAGTCTGTTGACTTCCGAATTGTGCACAACTACAGCTGATTTTGGGGAACTGTCTCCCTAAGTTTTCCAAGATGTGAATAATTGGTGTCTTGCCAGCTTTATGGAGTGCATGTAGTCAAGGAGAAACAGGAAAAGGATGTGTTTGTGTGGTGTATGTCCTCCCCATTACTCTTCTCAGCTGATGTTTTATCTGGTATATGCTTGATTGGACAGAGAACAGCGTTCCCGCTCAGTTTAGGCTTTGTGGGGCTTCCTTGGCCAGGGGAGTAGAGATAGGTGCAATTGAAAAGGATGGGCTCCAAAACAGATGTGGGGCACCTCTTCTGTAGAACAGGAGCAAGAGTCAGAAACCTGCATGTCAGGTATATGTTTGTGCTTGAATCATTTGTGTTTATATCAGCTGACTCACTGCTCTGTGAAGTTCACGTGCTCCCTCCCACCTTTCTCTCTGCTTTTATGTAGGTGAAGCACATCAGGCAGAGCACAGTTATTGCCAGTAAGGGAGAGTGCAGAAAGAGGACTTTGGACCCAACTTCCTTCCACTCTTGCCTCTAGGGCTACCATAATAAGACTCATGTGGGGGCTGGGGAGAAACGCTTGTACTTTGCTGTGTGAGTAGCAACTCACACTCTCCTCCCTAAGGAGAGCAACTGAGGAAATACAGGGAAGAAAATGTTCTGCTTGTCTAGAAATGTTAGTAGTTTCTGAGTCTAAATGTGAACTCTTTAATCTCCTTCACGTGAGTTTTAGGAGAAGTCCTGAAATGAGTAGTAAAACGTACGCCGTTTCTTTTTATCACCTTCATAGAGTACAGCAGGACAGGTGACTATAAAAGGTATCACACAGCAGTGTGCTTGGTTTTGTCATGCGCTTTTGCTCTCTCCCTTCACCCCTGTACAGTTACAGGTTTTCCCACAGGGAAAAGCAGCCAGAATCCCAAATTGGAAGACTCCAAATGCAATATATCCCAAAGAAATAAAAAGATAGTAAGTTACAAGACTTCCTAGTGAGCTGCAGTTACTCTAAACAAGCTGTGAGGAGGTACCTGTTGCACATCGCATGTGCCAGGATAGGATAAAGGGACTTGCAGGATTTGTAGTTCCATTTGGATACTGAGGGAAGACGGGGTGGATGTCCCTGGCTGCTGCTTGTCAGCCCCTTATGTCCTTGTTCTCTCTGCTCAGCAGATGGCTGTGGAGTGTTGTGTGGAGGACAGCCTGCACATGTGAGGAGTGTGTGGTTTCTGGTCCTGTGCTTTATGGTTTTGTTCCACTCATTGGTCTCATCTTTGTTAGACAAACTGAGAAGGCTTCTTGGTTTGCATCGGTTGTCTTTTAACTAGATGTTGCTCCTGAATGTAAAAATAGCTTTTATAGGGGATAAGGAAATAGGTACTTGGAGCTAGGAAAAAAATCAAGGAGGCAGTGTCAATACACAGATAGCAGCAGCGTGTAGAAGATGGGTATTGTAACTGCTTTGGCTCTGAAGACTCTGGAGAGAGGAGGAAGGACTAAAAATGAAATGCTTTATATACCTTGCGTACTACTCACAGTTGAGAGTGGGTTTTGGCTTGGGTAAATAATGATGCAAGTCTGTACTTAAAGAAGAAGAGAGAGAAGCAGCAAGTGTGACCTAAAAGCTTCCCCATGCCAAGAGGACTAGGAAAGGATGGCTTATGACTTATACGGGGGTATGAGATTTTGAACATTGGAATGCTTTGATTAAAACAATTCTCAACTGCCCTCATGATGCAAAGGGAAACTTGTGAAAGTATGAAGCTGTCCAGTGTCATGAATAAAATCATCTCAGTGCTGCCAGATGCTCAACAAACTGAAAGCTGTGAATCACTTTTCTGCCTGCTGTTGCCAAACCAAACCCAGGGTCAGTATCTGCCCTTTGTTGCCTCTGATAATTGCTGACTTGAGCTCAAACTCCTGAATGATTTCACATTCTGAAGTGAAGAGTGAAAGGGCCTTTATAAAATAAAGCCACTGAGTATTATGCAGATGTTGCTCTGGAAACATATTGGAGCAGTTTTGTTTGATTAGCAGTCAGCAGTCCCCAGGGAGTGACATGAACAAAATCATTTGTTCTTTTCACACATGGAAGCATGGCATTTAATCCTCTTCTTATTTCTGAATACAGGGAACTAAAACAAGCTGAGCCAGGGCCTTAGCAGAAAAAGCTGGGAGATTGTTCCTGTTTTACCAAACTCCAATAACTTAAGTTTTACAGGGGAAGAACTTCTCTTTCCTTCATGGGCTCTCTACCTCCCACCACCCCACCTTATTCCAGCTCTGTTCCAGCACCAGGTGAACAGTAATACAGCTCAGTCATGGGCCATAGTGAAGGCTGCCAGCCATTAACTCACCTCTCTGAGAGATACTAAGAGAATTTGATAGACTAGTAGAATAATATAGGTTAGGAGGAACTGCTGAAGGTTGTCTGGTCCAACTTGTGTGTGTAGATGAGAAACTGGGTATGACAGCAAACCAAGTGGTAGTATAGAAGCAGAATGATTCAACTGGAGACATGGTTGTGTCTCAGTCCTAATTTACCTACTAACTTCAGAGATTTGCTCCTTATCTCCTTCTGTCACATACTAACAAAACTATTCCCATTTATTTACTCTGTCTTACCACAGCACAAAGCACATCCAATGTTTTTGAAACACCTTAGCCACTACTCTTGGCAATGCAAACAGTCTTATCTTACAGTTCACTCATGTCATGGGTTTGTTGATCAGAAATCAGGGCCAGTTTGGCTTCTTAGTCTGGAAGTAACATGTTTCTTCTGTGCTAGTTCAGTGGACTGGAGGAATCCTCTGTAAGCTCCTATGATAGGCAAATGAGACCGTGCAAGGCTTTTCAGAGGTTCAGATATGTACATGCAGGTTTTTCCCATTGCCAGCAGATACTGTGGTATGAAAGAGATATACGGGGAGATCTGGAATAGCAAGACCATTACTTCCATCTGCATAGGTTTCAGATAAATAGTTTCATGAAGATGTCTTTATTCTGGACTTAAGAAAAGGCAACAAACATCTTGCTTCGCTGGCTGGTTCAAGATGTGCAGCATAATGTCATATTAAAACAATGAAAGCCATCTTCTTCCCAAAGAGGTTTAATTCAGAGCACGTACAAGATTGCTTCTAAAAAAACCCAACCTATCTGTGGTTCTGTATTCTCATGCACTCCGTATGGAGAGTTTCATTTGGTTCTGAGTGCTGCCTTAAGGCATTAAGTTCTTTTTCACACGGTTAGAACGTCATTGTCCAGGCTGAGCCCTTTCTGAAGTTAATGTGATTTTTACCCATTTGAGCAGCGTGCTCAGGAGCTGTTCTAACAAGAAAGTTCTATCAGCAAAAGTTGGGAGCTTGCTTTTAATAAAATGTTGTGATTCACATCTAATTTAGATAGATGACTGTTATTATTGCTGGAGTAAGAACACTTATGCCTCAATTCACTCCGGAAAAGTATCAGAACTGGGTCCTTAAGAGCAATGAATAGCATGCTTAGGAAAGAACAGGCACAGCTCTAGTGGTGAGGCAGCCAGCCGTCTTCACATAATCTTTACTTGCAGAGAGGTTCAATCTGTTAAGCAAGAGAAGGACATTGTTTTTATGGAAGAAGTCTTTCAAGTGCTTGTAGTATCCCTTCCATTATTCCATGAGTTGTGTTGTATTTGGACGTCTGTGCTTAAAGAATGTTGCTGTTTCATACTGTCAAGACAACGTTGTGAAAATCCATTGTAATAGAGTTATAGACTTTAACATAGAGAAGATACAGGAAAATGCTTACTTAGAAAATTGTTTCTTCATGTAAAGAACCCAGGGCACTGGTTGAGCAGGCAGATAAAGAGAAGTTTCTGGATGGAGACAGAAATTGCCAGCTGAAGGCTTTGGCCTGTTAGGTGGAATTTACCATCCTCTGCAGAAGGAAAAGGTTGTGTTGTTTCCTCTGAATGTGTGACAACCCCCAATTTAGGAAAGATTTGAGTTATTCTGGCTGTGAAAGTAGCCATAATTGCAGTTCCCTGTTAGCAGCAACTGACAGGTCTGATGATGCCTCCTAGCTGCAAGACTGAAATCCTTGGTCTGGTAGATTTGTGGGACGTATTGTTGAAAGAAAGGAATAAATGCTCTTTGCTTTTGATAAATATTATCAAAATCATTGGTCCTTCCTAAACTGCCACAGAATAAACAATATATTCACCTGGCAGAGCTTGTGTGTGTTGCCACTAGAGTAATATCTCTTGTCATGTAGGTAAAATACACTGCATGAGTTAAAGGCCTTTGGTTTAAGTTCTCATCTGTTGCTCTGGTTTTTGTTACAGCTGCAGCTGGGAAGGGTGACTCGGGTTCAAAAGCACCGGAAGATCCTGAGGGCAGCAAGAGACTTGGCACTAGACACCCTTATAATTGAGTATCGAGGGAAGGTTATGTTACGGCAGCAATTCGAGGTCAATGGGCATTTCTTCAAAAAGTAAGAGTACTATGAAGTGATTAGTATGAGAGCATCATGGCATGGAGAGGCGAATGTCTCTGTAGGATAAGGCACTCTTAACAGGGCCCTTGTCAGCTGGGCCATCCATAGAAATGGGAAATCAAATGTGCAACCTCAGCCTGATGACTGTTTATGGACCCAACCCCCTCTGAAGTACATCTGTTAGACTGTGATGATGGAAGTGCTTAAGCCTCCAGAGCAATAGTGCTGATGGAAGTGCTTTTGCCAGTGAAGTGAGGGGGATACCTGTTGTAAATGCCATGGGAATTGGGTGTTTGAGGATTGAGACGACCTGTTACTTTTCCAGGCCATATCCCTTTGTGCTGTTCTACTCCAAGTTCAATGGTGTCGAAATGTGCGTTGATGCCCGCACCTTTGGTAATGATGCCAGGTTCATCAGGCGGTCCTGCACTCCAAATGCAGAGGTAAATTCTCTCTTCTTCATCACTCTAATGGCAAATCCATGTTTAATGCATTCCCTTTTTTGTGAGTATTCAAATTCAAAATGCAGTAAATGGGGTAAATTCTCTGCATCTCATGCTTGTTTGATGGTTTATACTTGGAAGATGAGAAAGTCGGGGAACACAGGGTGGGGTCTTTTTTTGTTTGGAAGGAAAAGGTTTCTCTTAGGGCTTTCCTTTGGCTGCATAGTGAGTTAGGGTAAGCAGGTTGGTAGTAAGTGTAAGTGGAAAAACACAGGATGAGATAAGAGCAGTGAAGCAGGCCTTTCCCTATGGAGAATTTGGGGTAATTATTCATGGAATAAGTAAGAGCTACTTTGCAGAGGGGGCTTCCCTCTTGGAAATAAGAAGTGCAACTTGTGGAGATGTTAGTTTCTCTCTACTTTGTTTAACAAGGTTCGTCATGTGATTGCTGATGGGATGATCCACCTGTGTATCTACGCTGTTGCCACCATTGCCAAGGACACAGAGGTTACCATCGCCTTTGACTATGAGTACAACATCTGGTGAGTCCTTCACCTCGCCCAGGAGCTCTCCACTGCCCTCCTGGACTGGACATCTTCCTCCAGCCCTTTCCTCGCATTCTACATTTTGCTCCGTTTTCTACTGAATTGCATTTTCCGGCTATTCTGTCCAGTTCTGCTGGCATATTCTCCAATAGAGGCCATAAGGTAGCCTGCTGTCCTTGCTTTGGCACGTGGTGAGATGTTTAGTAGGAGATGCAATGAATGTCTCTGTAGAAGGGTTGAGAAATGAAGAGTGACACGAATTATGTTTGTGTTTTGGAGCAGCAACTATAAAGTGGACTGTGCGTGTCACAAGGGGAACCGGAATTGCCCTGTGCAGAAACGTAGCCCAAATGCTGCAGAACACCTACCTCCACCTGTTTTAGGCACACTGATTGGGGCAGAAACACGCCGGCGGAAAGCCCGTCGAAAGGAGCTGGAAATGGAACAGCAGGGCATGGCTTCGGATGAGAACAGCAGTCAGCAAACAGAGGAAGTTCCTGAGGGACCTGCAGCAGTCAGTGACAATGAGGTAAAGCCCTTGACACCGTTATGTATGTTTTTATCATTCAGTGGTGTGGAATCTGATGCGCTACAGCACTGGGATGTTCAGAACAGCAATTGCAGGAGGCCTTTTTTAAGCCTTTAGCACCTTAGATTACCATAGGAATCCTGATTAACTGTGACAGTACCAGATCTTCTCTGACATACTAAATCTGGGCTTCTCTTTCAGGTGGCAGAGAAGGAGGAGAAGCAAGAAGGGGAGAAAGAGGAGCCTGGAGATGAACAGGGAGCTTTGGCCCACAGCCGACGGGCAAGTACCTTTCTTAGTCTGAGTATCATCCCCCTTAGGACATGCTTCATGCAGTGACCAACAGGTCCAAGTGGTGATTTGACTTTTTTCAACACAAATTCCAACTGTCAGTGGTCTTCAGTGATTTGATTAAAAACAAACAAAACCCAAAAAGAACCAACCACACAGACTGATTCCACAGGATTTATGTTAGAGCACTGCAGATTAGAAGGGGGGGGGGGGGTATTTATTTCCTAATTGAAAGGCCTGTTACTTTCAGAGCTATTCTGTGCTCTAAAACATGCCATTAACAAGACAATCAGCACTAGATTCCAGAAAGATAAACGCACCCTTTTTACATTCCTGCAGCCCTTCTTTATTGCTATTACAGGAGTTTATGGAGCCATATAGAATCATATAATAGTATGGGTCAGAAGGGACTTTTAAAGGTCATCTAGTCCATCTCAGGGCACCTTCCACTAGATGGTATGATGAACCAGGACCTGATTTCTGTTAAAACTTGACCTGTTTTAGAGGGTTAGGTTTGTTAATATATATCTGTTCCCTGTATGGCTTCATAAACGTGTTGCCAAGTGAGAAAAGGGTCAGATCAAGTGGCAGAAGGATAGACCACAAACAGCGTTGTTGGCACAAGTCAACATCATTTGCTATGTTCTTTATTGAGAAATTTCTTTGTGCTTCCAAATCATTATTGTGTTAGTCAAGATACTCTGTAGTGCTCTTGGATCTTTGATAACACAGTCACTTCTCAGCCTTCTTCTATTCTGATTAAAGTTTGTTTTCTCTTGTGCTTCATGGGATTGACATGGGATTGCTCCCTGGAACAGAATGCTTCATGCATGTGAATGGAACTGTTCTGGCTCTGTCCATTAAAAAAGAATTACACCGCCCTCCAAAACCCCAAAAAACCCCAAATAAACCAAGGGAAATGAGCTCCCATCCTTCTACCAACCAGCCGATGTATTGGAAACAGGGAGTTCCTGGTTTTTCATTTGTTTACCAAATCCCGTAATCTCCTGTCTTTCCCTAATGGGAGATAGGGATCTTCCATGTGTAAATTTCCTGAGAATGCTCTAAATGTGGAGCTAGTGCAGCAAAGTACAAAGCCGAGGGCCATCCCAGTGAGAGATCCTTTGGCTTATCTCATAGGGAGATAAACCAGTCAGTTCCTACTGAAATTGAATAGGAGCAGCCATCCATCAAGCTGCCCTTTAGCCTGGGGGGAAGATTTCATTCAGCAGAGAGACCGATCTCTTCCTGGGATAGTATAGTTCAGGAAGGGTTCGTTTCCCGTGAGCCTGTAAGCCCTGTTCCTGTGCGTGGCACTAGTTAATCTCCTTTACTGAGATCTGGGTTTCTGTACTTGGCACCAGGTAAATTCATGTATCTGTAGTTTTCCCAGTGTCTGATGTGGGGGTTTTTTTGGTGTGTATGGAATATTTTTGACCAGAAAGCAGTGCAGGCCAGCCTGCTGTGATTGAATACTCCTGTGTGCTTCAAAGTGCTTCATCCTCCGTGACAAGTTTCAGAAGGCACTTGACCCACATCTAAATATTCACTTGCTTGAGCCTGCGTTTTCTGCCAGTCTTTATTATACCGGGCCTTTTACATACATAATTCCAATTACTTCTGACACAGCTTGGTGATAGGATTTCCTGGTGCTTCTGTTTACCTAGTAAACACCTTTGGTTTTGCCTCTGTTCTCTCATGTTCTCTTTTTCTTACCCACTGGATAAGCTGCTTAAACAAGAGCTTTTATTTGCGAGCTGGGTGATTTCCTGACATCAAGGAATGAATGAATCTGGATCGGTTTAGTCTGTTTGTGTGGTGTTATACTTGCTGCAAATTACAGCTTCACTTCTATTGCCTCTGGCTTCTGTTTGCTTCTAATGTTTAGTCATTAGCGAGTAGCTCTGTTTGTTTCCAAGTTGTCTCTTCACTCTATTTATTCTTTCTTATGGTTTTTAGTTCTTCAAAATCATGAATTTCCTTGCGGCTGTTTTATAAATGTAACTCAGTGGTATCTGATGGTCCTATTGAAGAACAAGGTCTAGTTCTTCTAGTTACTCTATGAACACATGACTATTTTGTTGTTGTTCTGGGAAATTTGCCACATTGGAAAATGCAAATATCTGCGAAGAACTGCTTCTTTCTGTCCCCTTTCTGGCTCTTGTCATTGCTATTTGGCAGTTGTTCTCCTTCCTGTGCTGCATCCCATATCTGTTCTTGCCTTCTCCTCTTTATGTGCATGATTTGCAGTGCTGACATAAACTTACTCTTGTGTTCTAGTCCCGGGAAGACAGGAAGGTAGAAGCCATCATGCACATGTTTGAAAACTTGGAAAAGAGAAAGAGGAGACGAGAGCAACCCTCAGAGCGTAACAGCACTGATGCTGAGATCACCATCAGTTCTGAAGCTCCTGAGCTGGAGGAAATAAAAACAGAGACTCCTGAAACTGAGGATGGAAGTTCAGCACAGAGTGCTAGTGCTGCTGCTGCTGCTCCTGCTGCTCCTGCTCCTGCTCCTCCAAATGTTTCTAACAGTAACAGCAGTACCGGGGTGAACACACGACGGTCTTCACAAGTAATGGTAAGGTGAAGATAGGATGGGTAAATAGCTTGTAGCAAGCTCAGATGCAGCAGGTCTGATCATAAGATCATCCAGGATGGGAGGAGCTTCATGGGGTCTCTAATCCATTCTGCGTCAGGCAGGATCAGCTCTGAGGTCAGCCTGGGTTGGCCAGCGTTTAACCAGCCTTGGCTTGAATAGCTTTAAGGAGAGACCTCACAGTCCCTTTGGGAAACCTCTTCCAATTCTTGACTGTTCTTATGGTGAAACAATTTTGCCTTGTATCCAGTCTGAACCTCTCATTTCTGTGTATGTACATTGGCACACCACTGCATGTTCTTCATGGCTTCAGTCTGGATGTAGGAAAACTGCTCTTAGGTTCCCCTGAATTTTCTGAGGGCTGAACGGGCCCAGCTCCTTCACCAAGTGGGCCCTTTCTGTACTGGTGTGAGCTTAAGTTGGATGGGGAACTGCAGTGATTGAGGAAATCTTTGCCTTTTCTTTGTTTTTTCAGCCCAGTCTACTTTGGATACATGTGTTCTCATTATATGGCAGGGCTCAAACACTTACTGGAATGATTCATTTGAGCTCAGATCAGGAACGAGATCAGTTGCCTTGAGACAAGCGGAAAGTTTCGTAGTGCTGCTTTCTTCCTTAAGACCAATGTTGACCCCCTTAAGAACACAGCAGGCAAGGATAATGTGCCAGTGTTTTAGAAGGGTCCTCAAAGCCATCTTAGGAGCCAGTCTAACCAGATCTTGAGAGTCAAGTAGTGTCATTCAATAGATCTCAATCCTTGATGCTGTAAGCAGAGAAAAAGCATACTCACAGAGGTGCCTGAACTAATGACACTTTATATTGTAGGATGCTGCCCCTGAAAAAGCAGTTGCTAAGCCAGCTCCACCAAAACCCTCCAGGCCTCGACCAAAAAGCCGCTTCTCTCGATACCGGACCAGTTCAGCACAAAGACTGAGGAGGCAGAAACAAGCCAGTGCCCAGCAAGCTGAACTCGCACAGGCTGCTCCAGAGGAAGGAAGCACTACCAACTTGGTAACCACAGCAGATGTCAGCAATGTAGAAGGTCCAGGAGAAGGCAGACAGTTAACAGGATCTGACCCAGCTGCTACCCTGGCTGCAGGATCTCAGTCTAATCGAGCTGCAGTAAAGTACCCCAAAACTAAAAAGGTAAATATGATTGAGTGCTGAAACTGGAGGGGGGGGAAAAGGTTTTATGTGGCATTTGGGGAAAAGTTGGCTCAAGGGAAACAGTTCTTCAGAATAGTTGAAATTAGGTGACTTTATTTTTACAGTGATATTTGTTCTGTAGTGGATAAGAGCCCTCATCATGATTCAGAGTCTCTGCTCATCCCCGTACACACAAAGATCAGAGAAGGAAATTAGTTGATCTTTATGGCAAATCTGCACAGACCTTAGATACAAGCGGGTGCAGTTGAAGAGGTCTCACTTCTGGGTACAGCAAAGAAGCTAGTGCCAGCTGCCACATCCTGGCCATTAGTGGCCATTAGCCTGGAATACATTAAGGCTTGCAGATGGATACTAGCTTTGAACAAGGTGATCAAGTTTTGGAAGAACCTTCTAATAAGATGAACAGAGCATAAAATCAAGAAGCTACTTGTGTGAAACTGGATTGCCTGTTGTGCCTGCAATAGATGAGAATTGGGTTTGACTCAGGATGTCCTAGCTGTGTTCCTTCCTGTTGAGGATGGAGGGAGGCTTTAGCACACAGGCTGACCAGAGCACCACTTCCCCATATGCCTTTGTGCCATATTGCCTTTCTTCTCCTGTTCTAATTGTATTGACGTGTGTGTTTTCTCCTTCAGTATCTCGTTACGGAATGGCTGAATGACAAGGCAGAGAAGCAGGAGTGCCCTATCGAATGTCCTCTGCGCATTACTACAGACCCAACAGTTTTGGCAACTACCCTGAATATGTTGCCCGGTCTCGTCCACTCCCCGCTGATTTGTACCACACCTAAGCACTACATTCGTTTTGGTTCACCTTTCAACCCCGAGAGACGGCGAAGGCCCTTTCTGCTGGATGGAATTTACAGCTCCTGTAAAAAGGTATGTTTGCTCAGGTCTCCCCTTCAGGAGCTCTGTAGTCAGCAAGCTCTTACTAGCATCCCTGTAAAGTCATTGTGTCTTCTTTGGGCCTATTTCCATGTATTCCTACTGAGCTGCCTTTACCTGGTGTGTCAATGCAGTCTCCAGGCTATGGCTGCTGACACCCTCTTAGCCAGGGTTCAGTCTTCATCCTGGCCTTTTACCAGGCAGAACAACTGTTCCGTAACCCTCCTCTTAGAAACATGTACTTTCAAATCTGGAGTGGCTGTTCATCATCCAGCATCTGTGATTCAAGGAGTTTTAGTCATTGCCTTTAGAATGTTTTATGTTACTATTTTCACAGTTAGGGCATGGTTGTTATTGTGGGGTAAGACAGTGTTGCAAAAGACCTCAAGAATACATTGCCTCAGTCAAGATTCATTGTCTTTGGAGAGCCTTTGTTGTTTAGTAAAGCTTCAGGCTTGCCTGTTCGCAAGAACAAGCCCACAGCTCTTTATTTGGGATCATAGGCTATCTACAACAGATACTTGTGGCTGTGCAGGAAGCCTGAACCAAGCCCAGCTGAGGACTTCATTCCTCCAGAGATGGTATGTGGCCATGCTAGCAGTTACCCATCACAGGGAAACAGCAGTCCCAGTTCGTTTGCCCAGTCAAGTTTCTATCAGAATCCATCTTGCCTATTGCCTATCAGCTTTGCTCACTGGCTCTTCCAGGTCCTGTGTGATTGCTTGAGAACAATGCGATGGAAATCATTGCTGATCTTCCACTCTTGGTAGTTTTCACAGCCAGGTTCCATAGCCTGGTTTCTTTGTCTGCCTTTGAGGGAGTTTTTCCAGGAAGAAGCTTTGGACTTTATAGTTTCCACCTTCAGCCAATTTGCTGTCATGTCCTAACAGGCACCTACAAAAAGAAGCCAAGGTCTCTCTTGGGTGTTTCCTTCACAGCTCTTGATCATTCATATATACTCATATGAACAAAGTCATGTTTGTTTCTATGTGTCTGCACAATCTCCTCATGCATCTTTAACTTCAACGTTTGAGCTGCTTTTTTTGAACCAAAACAGTGTCTTTGAGCCTCAGAGCAGAGAGAAGCATTGAGAGCGAACCTGTCAGAGCTATTCTGAGTTGCCTGTCTGCTGTATTTGCTGTACAAACAGCCAGCAGCAAGCTCACAAATCAGTGGAAGCTGTTGTCACAGAACAAGTCTTCCAATCTGTTGCTTCAGTTGGCTATTTTCTAGTCATACGGTAATTCGCACTGCTGAAGAGGGAATGGCCTAGTCTCACTCTGGATGACTTCCATTTTATCTCCATCTTTTCTGAAGCCAAATGTCCAAAACCGGATCTTGTTTTGCAGCTGGGATGTTTTCAGAGCAGAGTTGCTCTGCATCTTGTAGCCTACACCCATTTTGTCCATCCCAGGGTGATGACTGAGTTTTCTTTGTCAGGGTGACGTAGATTCATGTTCAGTTTATGTTTTACTATATTTGTTAGAACAACCCATTAGTTTTCTAGCCCTTATTTTTTCCAGAACAGGTGTTGCAGAAAGTGATTTGTTAGATTTCTGCCTTTTGAAGGGAAATGATCCATAACTGTTCAAGTGGTTTTGTAGGAGTTCCCAAGCTTTTTTCATGGAGAATACTCGATAGCATTCAGTGGTTTCAGCACTGACAGTCTGGAAATGTAGAAAACATCCCTGTTCACATTCAGGAATGTATAGAAAACTCTCACAGGGAAACCCCCCCCCCCTTTCAGCCAGGTCTAGAAATGGCACAGAACTTGATGACTTTGCTCTCTCAAGACCTGATCTTTGTCTTGCCTGCTCGGTCAAGAAGGTTGATTTATAAAGGCTGTTGAATAGATCCCATATTTTCTTAGCTTGTCAGCAGACCTGTTCCTTGAACTACCAAGGACTGTGCCAAAACCCCTCAGCTGATGATCTCAGTTTGCACCCGGAGCCTGCCAATGTCTGAACCTCACAAGGAAACTGAACTATATAACCTGCTCACGTTAATCACACAGCGTACAGTGACTTGGCTGTCAGATCAGATCCCCATCTGAGGTAGCAGTGCTCCAGACTGACTGGCACTTCTCGCTTTCCCTGGTGGCCACAGTGGAACCCGCTGAGTTATATTTGATCAGTGAAGAAGCATCTGCTGTACAGTAGTGGAAACCATCAAAACAGGTCCTGTCACCTGCTCTTCATCCACGCCTTCAAGTTTTTCATTTGGAGGATTGTGGCCACTGAGTTTCTGATGCACTTCCATGATAGCTTTGAGGAATCATAAGTCACGTACGTGTACCAAAAATGGGATACGTATTGCTGGTGTGCAGATGTATGTGGATATCTGAAAGGTGACTTATGATTATAAACCTATGTGGGAGAAGAGGCTGGTAAAGTGAGTCCAACAACATAAGTCCAAATCACTGTTTGTTTTTCTTCAGCATTTTACTGTCATTTTACTGAATCACCTGGGTGTTCTCCCTTACATTGTGGGGGTTATTGTTTATAGTAAAGCAAGCAAAGGTTTCCTGCCTGCCATCAGGAGCTGGTTTATATCAAGGTACAGGGCAGATTTGCCAAGACTTCAATTCATATTCGCTTGCATGAGATGTGAAGCATTCTTTATTGTCTGTATTCAGAGGACCACTGTGACTTTCATCTCTTTTGTTAGCAGCTGAGGAAAAGATATGCCTTTATTATTCTCTTCTTGGTTTACCCCCCTTGGAAACTGCTGCTTGCATTTTATCACAGTTTTTTCTTTGCTTTTCTTCTTTGGCAGCAAGCATGGTCCTGGAAGAATTGTTATGTGATTAAACTCAGCCATTTCTCTGCTGGAACTGTTACAGCAGAGTCTGTGTTAAGCTCTAATACGCCTTAGTGGAGCAGGGGGACAATGTGTGTGTGCTCCTGGGCAGGAAAAGCTTTTATTGCAGAAATCAGGGGGTTAAGGTAGTTCATCATGTTTATCTCCTTTTTCTTTTAATTAAAGATTCCTTGTAATAGTTTTTAGCTGCCAGAGTTTTGCATTTTGTCTATTTATAATTTACTCTCTATTTATCTTTGTGTTATTGCTGAAGACTGCTGATGCCCAGAGCACATTGGGAGCACATAGTCAGACCCATCACAGTAGGTGGTAGGCTCGGTGCTAGCTGCTGTGTTCAAACAGATTCCTGTCTGAGCACACCTGAAGGAGGTAACAGCAGTGTTCTGAGCAGTCTGCCCTGCTGCACTGAGGTGTAGGAGTTTGAGTGCATCCTGCAAAACAGCATAGAAAGTACCAGAGGCTTTGCATGTTTATGCAGTTTCGTTCTGTTTCAGCGCTGGATCAAACAAGCTCTGGAAGAGGGGATGACTCAGACCTCACCAGCTCCACAAGAGAACAGAACCCAATGTCTATACCAAAGTAACGAGAGCAGCAGTTCTTCGAGCATCTGTAAAGATGACACAGGTAAGTGCTCAGCACCAGTAGTGTGGGCTCTTGAGTGGAACTAGGGAAGCTGCTGAATAACAAAGGCAGCTGTGCAGGATGTGATCTTAATGTGTACTCCCGCTCAATGGCACAGCTCTTTGCAGGTGAGAATGATACTTTGCCCTTTATTCAGTTTTCTGCAGACCCATTCTAGCTTGACTGTGTGCAAAGCTTCTCAATATTCTATGGAAAGATAATCACTTTATCTTGCTTCATCAACCTCAGTGCTGTGTGATGCTTAGTCCAATAGAGGTAAAAACCAAAAAAGACTACAATATCATCTCTTTTCAGCAGGGTGCTGTTAGATGGATGAATAACATCTACTGACTGTAGGAAGATATAGCAAAGTCTCACAGGCATGTAGGTAATGAGCAAATTATTAAGTCTCAAAGATGGAGGAGCTAAAATCTGTGAGTAAAGCAGCAGAATGGTTAAATATTGTGTCTGAATCTTTCTACAGAGAAAGAGGGTGAAGATCTGCCCAGTAGGGATCAGTTTTCCAAGGACAACAGAGACAGGAAGCTAGACATCATGCATAAAATACAGAGTTGATTACTGAAAAGTTAGATGAATAGGAACTGAACAGAATGCCAGAGCCAATAGATGCACGTCCCTGAGCAAGACCTGAAGAAGAAACAACTGAACTGCAGGATTTACTGAATACTTTTATTTTCTTCTTCAAACTGAGCATCAAAAAAGATATTATTTTGACTATGGGTAGGCCTAAGGGAAAGGCATTAATGCTTTGTGGGAGTGAAAAGTGTTTGGGCTGTATTGACATAGCCTATAGGCAACTGTTAGGTTCAGGTAATAACTGGGCTACCTGTGGTTGTAGCAGTGACAGTGGCATGTCCTCTGACCCCTTTCCTCTTTCTGTCCCTTCCTGTCTTCCTTTCCCCTAGCTCCCTCTTGTGCTTACTTCTGCTTGAGATACTTCCTTTCCTTGTTCTCTGTATGTTCCTGATTATGTATTGTTGTTATCAGTATCTAGACATGTCTCAGGATTGGTATGGAAGTACTTCAGAGGTACTTCATTTTGAGGACCCTTTCATAGTCACATTGGAGACTCATGGCTCCATTGGGGTTGGGAATAGGGGGCAGGAGACAGTGTGTGGCTTGCACGTGGTTAATGGTTAAGGTTAATGGTTGAGCCCTGTCCTCAGCTCAGTCTGTTTTTCAGACTTGCTGAGTCCCCTGAAGAAATGGAAGTCTCGCTACTTGATGGAGCAGAACGTGAAGAAGTTGCTGAGGCCCCTGTCTCCCGTCACCCCTCCACCTCCCATCCCTTCAGTTCCTGGCTCAGCGAGCCCACAACTGGCTACACCCAGCTCATCACTGCCTGGAGAGGAGGAGAGTCGCAATGGTTATGGCATCATGTTCTCACCAATTCCTTCTCTGGCTGCTAGTCGCTGCAATACTCCACTACAGTTCGAGGTAAATCTGACCAGGGACTGGGAGTGCTAAAAAGTATGGAACTGGGGGATTTGCAGCAGAGGTAGCACTACAGACACCTTCCTTTCTGACAATGCGGTTATGTTGCTGAGCAGCATCACAGCATCACTTGAGCACTGCTGCCTTTCTCCTCTACTCCATTTCTGGCCAGAACTCCTGCTCTAGTCAGAGCTTGCTGCAGCCCAGCCTCCCTTCACTTTGTAGCTACCATTGGTATCATTCTCTTCCCCACTTCTGCACAGCTAACTCCTAAGTTTTGCAGGCTTTTCAGTGTTCTTTAGTCATCTTCCCCAGTCCAGATCTCTGTGCCAATGTGGCTAGTAGAGTGTCTGTGGAAGCTCACTATAGTGTTTTGGAGATCTTATTTCACCTTTTGTGGAACCCCAGGCTTTCCTTTCTGCCTTGTTCTCAGACTGAACACTGTAAATGGCTTTCTCTATATTTCATGATACAAACACCTATCTGACATCATGAAAAATACAAAGAATAAGATGCTTTTCTTAACATTTGTGTTCTGATTTGGGTACTAAGTTATAGCATGAAGCACAGTAGCCCAGTCCTGTCTCTGTGCTTCCAGGAAGCTTTCCTTAATGGATGGAGTTGTCATCTCAGGCTATTTCTCAGGATACTCTGTTTGGAATAGCCATTGCTAACCTCTTTGCTTGTTTTTTCATTGATTTATTTTGCATCTTGACTTAAGTAGATGAATAACGAGATGCTTTTCTCTTCCCTAGAACGTCTCCTCCCCTGAGAATTCCCCTGCGCACAGGCCTGAGTCCATGTCACCTGAGGTAGTTACCACACTGTCTTGATTACATTTGAGGCCAGAGTGCGTGTGCTTGTCTGTGTATTGAGGCCATGGTGGGAAGGGAGTGTTGAGGAGAGTAGAGGTGAGTGGGAATGAAGGTGGAGCATTAGTCACAATAAGGCTGAGAAGAGTTTTCAGGGTTATCACAAAAGAGCAAACAAATTGAGGACTGGAATTTGTTGTTTACTTGGCACTGATGGGAAGCAGGCAGTGTGAGGTCTTGGTGTGTCTCAGCTGCTGAGGTGAAGGCAAGAGGTCTGGAGACCCTGGAGATACCATCATCAACTTCAGCCCCAGCCCAGCAAATAAGTGCTGTGTGATATTTACTTAGTGGCAGCAAAATGCCTATGGGGAGAGAAAAGGGAAAGCATTCACTAGTTTTACGTTAGGAGGACACAGTGATGCACCTGACCTGCTCCCTTCAGCCTGGACTTATCACTTGCAGACTTTAAAATGTTGAGGTGATGCCAGAAAGCAGGATTTTGTTTACCTGTTGGCCTGTTGTAAAACATGAGGTGAAGTATTCAGAGCCTGTTTCATTGCAGAAAGTATGTGTTCATCTCCAGTGTGGCAGAGGAAACATTCGCAGCAGCAGCAGCAGGGCAGAGCTGGTGCCTGGTGCTGCTGTGTTTCTCCCTAAGCACTGTAGTCCTGCAAAGAGGATGAAATCTTGTCAGTTATGCTCATTGTCTGAGATCCTGACATACTAACATGGTGAAGGAGATGATTATGCAGTGGCCCTGGAGGGTTTTTGGCACTTCAAGCAGATAAATGGGGGTACTGTTGTATCAGTGCCTAGTGCTCCAGAAACTGTGATAGCACAAAGATGATGCCATTAGGATTTTGTTAGAGAATGTAACATGTAGAAATGCAGTACAAATTAAATGAATGTACTATTGTTAGAGATTTCCAAAGCTCACAATAAGTGAAAACAAATGGCTTGGATATCGTGGTCATTTTATTGTTAGGAAGTTAGTAGTGGCTGACTTGGGACAGCCAGGAATTGGCCAATAGAACAACAAACAGCAGATCTTTCTCTTTGCTCCCCAAAATGAACCCAGTTAGTACTCTGCTTTGCCATCAACTTTGGGACATATGAGGCCATTGTGAAAATGCTTTTTTTCTTCATTGACTGCTCGGGCATAGTGCTGACCCTTATTCTCTTGCTGCAGTAGAACTGCTAAAGGACAAAGGCTACCTTGCACTGGACAGCTAAACTGATTCTTAGTTTCAGTCACTCCTTGTAGAATGAGTGAAATAGTGCAGGAAAAGACCAAAGGGGGGATCAAAAAGGAACTGAGAAGCAGTAAGCTAGCATTGTACGGAGCACTTTCTGACTTACTTTTCTCTCCCTGTCCTTGTCTGACCCTTTCCCTGACTTCCCACCCCCTCCTATATCCTTCTCGGATTTTCCAGCTCTGCGTTCGATCCGACTCGGATTTGAAGGGTGGGTACGTGGATTCCAGTGCAAACACCTGCCCAGAACGGCCGTTGCTGCTCAACTTTGGATCCTCTGATCTGGCTCCACAGCCCTCCATAAACTCTACTTCAGAGATGAACTTCCCAGGGAAAAGTGGGGAAGCACAGATGCTGCTACGAAGCTCTGATCAGGCTTTTCGGACAGAGTTTAATTTAATGTATGCCTTCTCCCCATTGAACGCTATGCCACGTGTGGATGGGTTGCTGCAGGGATCTCCTCCTTTGGGGGAGAGGAAGCCAGTGAATTCGGAAGCAGGATGCTGCAGCTCTCCTGCTGAAGGGTATTTCAGCAGACACGAGTCAGGGCTGCTTAAAGAGACAGTGCATGGATCCATGTCACCCTGCGGCGAGAGGCCTTGTGAAGGCGTCAGATCTGCTCCTCAGAATCCTCCACAAAGGAAGAAGGCAAGTATTGCTGTAAAAGGGACTCATAGGTTGTAGGAACCTGAGTGGGAACAATAAGCACCATGGAAAGACTTACAGGGAGAACAAAGAGAGCAGAATACAACTAAAACATAGCCTGGCCAAGTAATCCAAGCAGCCAGTGCCTGGATGAAAACAATCTAAACGTTGTTAAGAGTGAGCTGCCCTTTAGGCAGGATTCTGATGTGAGAGGTGAAAGAAAAAGTTCACAATGAAAATACCTCTTCTAGGAGTTGTTGAACCAGAGGAATAACAGTGCAGCTGTACTAGTTGGTGGAGTAGTTATTTACCAGGATAGAAAGAGTTCTTACTGGGTCTAATGTTTGAAAAGAAAACATAGGCTGTTTATTAAAACATATTAGGACACTATGGAAACAGTAACATGGCAAGAAAAGTAGATGAGGGTTGTTACTTAAATTTTAGCTCTTTAAAAGTAAAACTACAGGAGTATTGTTTAAAGAAAGCAGATGTGTATTGGTTTCTAACTCAGATCACTTGTATAAGTGTCCAGCTGAATGGAATGTCTTGTTTCTATTCCATTTCTGGAGGGTTTTGATTTTTTTCCAAGTTATACCTAAAACCTTCATATGTTGAGTTACTTTTGGAAAGACCCTCTTCAACATTTTAGTATTGTAAAGCCTTTTGTGCAGTCATTGAGTCATAGTTGATAAATGCTACAGCAGAGCTGCCTTCTGTAAGTCCTTTATGTCTCTGTGCCTCATAATAACTCTTAACGGGGAAGGCACACTGAAAGGTAACTGCTCATCTATATATACATATATATTTTTGGCTCTGCTGGCCCTGTGTTAGGAGATTGTGTTATCTGGGACCTAGAATCATAGAATAGTTAGGGTTAGAAAGGACCTTAAGATCATCCAGTTCCAACCCCCCTGCCATAAGCAGGGACACCTCACACTAAACCAGGCCACCCAAGGCTCTGTCCTACCTGGCCTTGAACACTGCCAGAGATGGAGCACTCACAACCTCCCTGGCCAACCCATTCCAGTGCCTCAGCACCCTAACAGGAAAGAATTTCTTCCTTAGATCCAATCTAAACCTCCCCTGTTTCAGTTTGAACCCATTACCCCTTGTCCTGTCACTACAGTCCCTAATGAAGAGTCTCTCCCCAGCATCCCTATAGGCCCCCTTCAGATACTGGAAGGCTGCTATGAGGTCTCCACGCAGCCTTCTCTTCTCCAGGATAAACAGGCCCAACTTTCTCAGCCTGTCTTCATATGGGAAATATTTGTGTCTTTGACAAAGCTGAGAGTGTTTTGCACAATCTACAGTCTACACTTACTAAAAGAAGGTTGGTTTTTAGGGGTTAATNTTCTCTTCTCTAAACAGGCCCAACTTTCTCAGCCTGTCTTCATATGGGAAATATTTGTGTCTTTGACAAAGCTGAGAGTGTTTTGCACAATCTACAGTCTACACTTACTAAAAGAAGGTTGGTTTTTAGGGGTTAATACTGGCATTTTGCAATGCCACCATAGCAGGAACCTGATTGAAGAAGGGTGTTGAGAGGAGGATATAGAGACTTGATGTTTGAATGTACAAGCGTGTACTGAAGTAATGTGAAATCCCAGGTTGTTAAAGAAGCAGATTAGATGGATACTTCTGAAGTATTGGTCATATGCTGGTACAATGTGGGCGAGTGTGGCAGTTGGTGAGTGGTTCAAATCTGTACCGTTTTCCAGGCACACCAGTCAAAGAGCTGATTCAGGAAGAGTTTATAATCCCAACAAACCTTTTAAAGTTTTATCTGCAAACCCAGAGAAAAAGGCTTTTAAAATGGGGTTTGGGCCTCTTCCTCCCCTTCTCCCAGTCCATTGCATTCCCAGACTCATGGCTGCATTTTTCTCTCTAAGGTATCTCTATTAGAGTACCGCAAGCGGAAACAAGAAGCCAAGGAGGGAGGCGATTCCATGCGATGTACAGGGACTCCCACCCGACAGGGCAGCAACAGCTCTGTGACTGACACAGATGGCAACAGCTCCGCAGTACGAACCCCATCCTCCCCACACAGTGGCTTCTCCCCTTCTCATCCCTCCCTGCCTCATGTAGAGGACATCAGCCCACCAGACTCGAGGGGGGCTAGTTCCTCATCGTCACTCAGCAAATCCCAGGAGAACATCAGCAGTAGGTGGTGAGTGTTATCCTTCCAAGCAAGCCTGAGGTTGCTCCACAGAGGGGGACCAAACTCTGTAGGGGGCATGTCCATAACAATGTCTGCATGTGGATGGATTCAGTTGGGTCTCTTGGCATTGTTCTCTTTTGTCATTGCTAAGCAACTGTGAAGGATACAAGCAGCCTTCTCAGCCTGCCCTTTACGTCTTGGTTTAGATATCAAAAATGGTCTTTGAAAGATACAGAGTTGACTCTTCCACCATTTTCCTTTTAAAGTCTCAGGTTTGAAGGTCTTATTCTTGCAATGAGAATTTAAACCTGAGTGATACTAAATCAGCTCCTACTCCGAAGGAAAGCTAACAGAGCCCTCTGCAACTTGACATGTGAGAAGCAGGGACAGTGAAGCAGCTCCAGCTTTACTAATGCCTTGCTTGGAGAGCAGTTAACAGACTGCAGTCTGTGGCTTGCCAAAGGCATGGGGAAACACACCTTTATCATGTTACCATGAGAAGGTTTGATAAGGGGAAAGGCTGGTCTTCAAAACCTTTTGAACCCGGTAATAATATCTGGTCCAAACAATGGAGTACTGCAGCACTGGAATGCAGAGTGTTTCATTCTGTAGTGTCACTGCAGTGATGGTTAAGAGGTTCTGCTGACTGATGTACACTGACTCTGCTGCTTTGTATTCAAGTTCTGTTCCTGCACACCACAGGCTAAAAGGCAGAACTGCCTTAATGCTGATCTCCACATAGGCAACTGTGCCACTGCTCATGTAATGGTGGGGGGGTGGTAAAGGAAGGAGACGCAAAGCAGTGCTGAAGGCAGTGAGGAGGAGGATGTCTGTGTTAAAAGCGCTTGAGAAACATTCATTTGGGTGGATTTGCAGGAGCAGTGAGGTCTGTTTCTTTCACTTCTTTATCACTCTTCAAGCAGAGATCAATAGAAATAATTTGTCAGTACTCTGTCTACCAGATGACCTTCTGCCAGATGTGGGGATTTGCCACAGCTGAGGCTGATGATTAGCTTATAATCATTATTTTATAATCAAGTTGTATCCTGTGCAAGCATTGATAACCCATGTCCTTCTCCTGTGCCACTTTTTTCTGCCTGTAAAAAGGTGAAAGAAAAACCTTGAATGGCAAAAAATAATAGCTCAGGGTGAGGTGTTGGTGTGGCAGCCTTGCTCTTGTACCGTTTGTTGCTCATCAGCAGGTGCTCTGGCTTCAGTTTCTCACATGGTTTCGCGAGTAAGTATTGTGTGGGAATAAAGGCTGTATTGTTACAGGACACTGGGTATAAAGTTGGAGCCACGCTGCGGTGTTTTGAAATGGGATGAAGCAGTTGTGCTGCCTTTTAAGTTCTTATTCTTCTGTGTTTTAATGGGCAAGGCTAACAAACGTTACAGTCACCTTGTACTTAAAAAGCTATATTAGGAACTGCGTGTAACAGAGTTAAAGTTGTGACCCAGTTGCATCTTTAAGTGCCTACATTCCAGATACGTTCCCAGACGTTCACAATAGAATAGTATCAGGGACAGAAGGAAAGGGTGGGAACTAAAAAAACTTGCCTCACCTTTTTTGAATTGTCCCAATTTTTGCTGAATTCTACCATAATTGCCAGTAACTTTCAATTAAAAAAAATGAAGTTTCTGTCTCTTTCAGTTGCCAAGATACAGCCATCACAATGTAAACAGATGTGCTGCTGCCCAGTAAACCCAGCCTTGCAGAACACTGTCTCCAGCAAAACAATAGCAGCAACGAAGGTGTGAATTCACCCCCTCACCCTATTCACCTCCATGAGGTGTGAACTCTGGTGTCTTCTCCCTTCTGCTTCAGTGAGGGGTGAATTTTAATGTCTGGGCTATTTATTTAAAGAAATAAAACTGATGGAAAGCGCAGTTTTCTATATGCCTTTAAAAAGAAAGTAATTAAATACAGAAATCTATGAAGATGGTGTTAAGCTGCATGCAGTGCATTTAATAATACATACTTAAATGTAGGCATTTTTAAGGCACGTGTTCTTCAGTGTTTAGGGTAAAGGCATTGCGAATCCCTGGTCAAGGTAACTATCTCATGGGTTAAAACACATACTTCCAAAGAGGCTTGGATGGTCCTGTGCATGGTAGATTGAATGCTGACCTGGGGGTCTGGGGTTTGGCTGTGGCTCTGTTTTTCTTCTACACATTGGTTTTAGGAAAGCTGCTTCACCTCTTTTTCACTCTCAGAGCAGACACTGGTAATACATGATGGGACAAGAGCTTGCACCAATCTTGAGTGGAGAGTTTTCACATTACCAAGTAAATGGGACAAAGTAGTATGAAGGGACAAAATAGCCAAACGAGGTGTGACTGTACAGTCTTGACACTGTAAAGGTATTGGGTTTGCTTCTTTTTAGGTTGAATACCAGTAGTCTGTGTGAAGTAACTGCAACCACTCTTAAACTAATGCCAGGATTTCCAAAATGCTGTTGAATCTCAAACATGTTTTCTGGGTTAAGGTGGCCTGGAATCTGCTGATCTACTGAACTGGGTGGTTTATGGGTTTGGTAAGAGTAAAGACTTTGTTTTTGTGAGGGCAGTGCTATCATGGGAGCCAGGGACTGGCAGTGGAAAATCCCACAGGAGGTTATTTACGCCGCAAAAGCAGTTCAGAAGTTTATTCCTCATCTCTCTATAGAGCTGGTGGGCTCCGATTCCCTCCCTTTTATGGTAGGGGTTTGTGCTTGCACTAACATTTACCAATGGATTTAAGCAAAGCCAAACGTGTCTTGCGATTGTCCCAAGGACCCCACAGCCCCTGTGCGTGTTGGTCACATCACTCTTAGCTGTGTCATGGCAATCCTCAGCTGTTACTGGGGTTTTGTTGCAGGATGGTCCCAACGTCGGTGGAGAGGCTTCGAGAGGGCCGGGGGATACTTGAGAAGGTGCTGAGAAGTGGTGCAAAGGTATCCCAGAGAAACGAATCTTCACCTACCTGTGACAGTGCCGTCGAGAGAGATGCAGGTAGGGAGAGTGGACCCTTTGGAATGCTTGGTTGGTGGGAAGTGATGGGCTCAGGTAGTTCTGCAGACTTCTCTGTGAACTTAGTCGTACTTTCATCTTTAACATTATCAGTGCCTTCTAAGAGCCTCCTGCATGCTTTATTGCTATTCAGATATGCATTGACCCTATATTCCTCCTTCACTGGACCTGGAGGACCTCCAGGATTCTCCATTCAAGGCTTACCTGCAGCTCTGGCAAGGACAGCTTCTTTGTCCTTGGACAGATGGGTTAAGCAGCATTACCTCAACTGCCCCTGGTTCCTGGAGATAAAACTAACTCTATCTGGCTGAGCACTCAGATAAATATATTATCACACTAAAATGCAGGTGTGTGCTTTAGGCAGTGCTAAGAACTAATTTAGCTGTTAAATCTTACTTCAGCTCTTTTTGAAGTTATTGATTCCCTGAGTTGTGATGTTTGTCAGTTGTGTGAAATGCGCTGAGCTCAATTCAGTTCTGGTTGATGTTCCTTTCTTCTCTGAATAAAGCATTGTCCTCGCCAAGTAGCACACAGGGTCAGTGTTTGTGACTTGAGCTGGAATTATACCCCTCTGTTACTGATCAGTGGGCTAAAGGTGAGGTGTAACTTTGTGAGAGATGGGCAGATCACTTCATCATTGCCCAATTTCTCAGCTCTGAAATGGAGTGATTTTTCTTTTCTTTATTTGCAGTCTCTGTTGAACACAATTGTTTTTCCCTATCAGACAGTGCCCTCGGAACCCTGACTGCACCTGGCACCCATAGCAGTGGACCATTGTATCTGAGTAACTTCGTCTGTTACCATCTGCCCCTGCTTCCCCACCCATAGCTGAGGACTGTCGTTACAGTCCTGGCTGATACGACTGCAGCTTGCAGATGATGTGTAGCAGGGATCTAAACCATTTGCAGTAAGGCCTGTTTACAAGAGTAGGCAAAATCCAGGCTATCATCTATACAGCTCTGCCTTCTCAGTCCTACCCAAGAGCTAGGCTGGAGCTAAATGCTTGTCTACATCAATCCATTCTTTCTTGATGCACAAAACCCATCCCACTCCAAGCTGTGAAAATTCAGTGCTGCAGCTGACAAAGGTCTTTTTGTCTCTTTCATCCTAGTGCAGCAAAATGTCTTTATCCTCTTCTTTTGCATACTTGGGCAGTTTCTTCAGTAGCTGGTTTAGATTCTGCTTAGATTTTGTGAGCCACCTTCCCTCCCCCCCAGCTGCTGGTCTGCTGCTTACTGGAACAAGTGAGTTGCTGAGTCCCTGCCATGCCTGGTATCACCTATAGCAGTTGTGACAATACACACTTGATTACACACACAGTACACAAGTGTTCACTTGATGCTGTAGCAGATGATAATATGAGGGGAGCTAAAAACCCTGAATTTGAATGATTTGCTGATGGGGCATGTAGGAATGAGATGGAATTTGTGTGCATGCCATGCTTGTGAGAATGGCAGTTGTTCTTAGTTGAAGCTCTCACTTCATACAGGCTTTGGGTAGATCCAGGCCAGTCCTGCCAGGAAAAGCCATTCTTCATGTCCTTCCTTGTGCAGGTATGAAGAAGTAGGTGAGGGAAATATTGGCTTTATCTTTTAAGTTTACATAAAACAAGTTCAGGAAGGTTATGGTTTATTTACCCTTTGTGTTTCAATAGCCTTAAACTCGTCAAGGTGTGTTTTGTGGACAGCACTGCAGTAAATAGTGCAGCCCTGCTGGTGTGCCTGGCCTCTTCAGAAACAAGTCATAGAATCATAGAATAGTTCGGGTTGGAAAGGACCTTAAGATCATCCAGTTCCAACCC
>NDXB01013405.1:0-11867 GCA_002631895.1 Agapornis roseicollis
TTGTTTGCTTCTTTGGTTTGTTTCCTTGTCCATTCTGTTTCCCAGGATATTCTACCAGGAAATGATTACTGAAAGGCAGGGACTTGTCTGGGCTACCAGGTTCTGTCCTAATCTGAAAGTTGTTCTGGTCAGCATTCTGCTTCATGTGTAAATAAGTAAATAAATGATAATAACCCACTAACTTGTTAGCACAAACTAAAGCACAATGTTGCCAAAGATAAGAACTGTTTCTTCATTGAAGCAAGTCTTTCATAACATAAAAGGAGAGTCTAATCATGATGGAAATAATTCAAGGAGAAAACACTCTTGTGTTGATTACTGCAATAAATCCAACCCATCACATTCAAATAAAGACACAGAATTATCGTGATACACTGCACTTCTTGCTTGATTAGTTCTAGCTATGTAGGTGTGCTGTACTTCAGTTATCTTCTTATTATCAGAAGGTGACAGAAAAGTCATTAGTACTAAAACAAACCAAAAGTGCTTCATGGTCTCTCTTCTGGATACTTAGAAGAGTTCTTTCTTAAAGTCAGCCTAGCCTAAAAATTTTAATACTGACAGAGGGTAAAAAAACAAAAACAACAAAAAACACAAACAAAAAAACACCTTTCCATCAATGTGAAGAAATGTGAAGTACTACTTTTCAAAAAATTCTAAAACTATATGTAATTATCTGGGTCAACATATGAACAAAACATTAGGCAAGTAGAAGGATACATAGGATAGTCATCTACCCTTAGGGATGCAAGCATTCTGAGTGCTTGTTCCTATTCTCTTACTATCTTAAAGATTTCTCCAGTAGTTTGCACATATGAAACACATGAACAATCCTAGGATCAGCCAGTAATGCTTTGTTCCTCTTTCTGTGTGAACACTTAGTCAATAAAACAACAAAATACTATTAATCCTTGTGTTTCCTATCTCTGAATGACTCTCGTATACTCTTCTGTGAAGTTTCAGCTGGAGCAATATTGATTGCTTCTAATATTGAACATCCAAAAAACCCCTGTAGCCTACTGATTAGCTGACCCACCAGGAAATAGGAGGAATCTGAATTTCATCAGGCAGAATAAAAACTTTGATCTCCTACATTTTCCATGGATGCTCTGACCATTACACTAGACTTTAAAAAGCTCATATTGGAGGACCTGTACAAAAGTCTGTGTATCAGTCCAGGGACATTTTACTCAAGGAACTGAAATAAAAGGCTATCCTACTAACAAGATTTCACTGTAGCAAGCATAAGAACAAGGCATCCATCCAGTGCTTAAAAAATACTGTCATGAAAACCTTCTTTCTTATCAGAAAAAAAGCAGCCAGTAAGTCTGAAAGCATTTTTCGACCCTCAGCAATTTCTCTCACAAGTAGAAACTCACCAAAACCAGAAATGTGGGACAATTAAAGACTATATGTGACTTGAAGCATTTTAGCTGTCTCTTCAAAGAAATGCCTGAAAACTCCAGCCCTGCTGCACTTTAGAAAGGAGGCTGACACAACAAATAACCATGAAAGACTGCTGAACTGTGCAAATTCACACTATCTACAGTGTCTGGCTTGCTGTGCATAAGGGGCAAACAATCAAAAGCAGAGGTCTCAGTTAAGGAGCAATCAAATGTTGACTATAAACTAATTGAACTAAATACCATGACATTTTTAAATGCCTCATTGCTGTTCTGTACCACAGCTCTATTGAGGAAAACTGGCTGAAGAGCAATGCAATCAATCTGTCATTCATTGTCTACTTCAGGGTGAACTGAGTAACTTTTTTAACACAATCACTATATTTATATGAATGGTGAAAGAATCGTAAGGACTTAGCTCGTATGCAAACCCTAAATGGACAAGCTGGTATGAGCCAAATCCTATTCATAGAGAAGATAAAGAAATACAGTGGCCTTGAGTAGTGGAATATTCAATATTTTAATCATATCAGGTAAGTGTATAAATGTAGCCCAAGGTCTTATGAAGTCTGGATTTACCTTTGAATGGATTTTGTTATGGAATACTAATTATGGGAATAGGTAATATTATTTGGGAATAATAATAATAATTAGTATTATAAGGGAATTATTCCTTTAGATTGTAATGCATACATATCACCAGCATATAGTAAGTATATTATCCCTTGCACACCAGTGTCAGAACCTCCACTTCAAAGCCTTTGGGATAAAACAGGTTATGAATCTGCAGCAAAAATTGCTGATAATATTTTTACTCATATCTTTAAATGGTGCTCTCTTCCAGCATTCTTTACTTCTACTTTACCTGAGTCACAGTCACTTTGCTGTTATAAAGTACTCCAAGATAGGTGTCAAAGTAATTTTTCAGTTAAGAATATTGCTTGGAGAGTCACCAATGTTTCTAAATTTTCTCCTCTATGGATACCATTATGTGAATCTGCCATAAAACGTAATGCAACTTCATTCTCACTGTCACAAGGAAAGACATGTATGACAGTAAGAACATAGTGCTAAACCTTCCAGTGCTAGAGCATCAACAAAGAGTAAAACTATACAAACACATCAGGGATTTCACCTAATACAGACTCAAAATGAACCAAAATACCATTCATGCAGTGTGCAATCTGAATATGATAGAATTTCCGATATAGGTTGCTTTCTGTAGTTTCTGAAGAAACTAAGATAAACCCATACCGTATTTCAGGTAAGCAAGTGATAATTTTTATATGGGATTGCTTCAGGTACTACTCCGTTTTTGCAAAAAGTCTAATGGTTGTACAAAATAGAAACACAGGCTCATCTGCACTATTTTCTGATTTCTGTGAGCATGTAACTCCTTGACAATGTTCCTGGGAGAAAGTGAGTCTATTTACATATGTTGGGGTTTTTTTTTAAAAAAAAAAAAAATCTGTGCTGAGTGGCTTTCAGTATCAAATTTCATTAAACTGTGAAGTTGGAAGAACATTTCGTTTTCTTCCCTTGGCTCTTCAGCATCTGAAATTGTTTATAGAACTGTAACATAGAAGCATTAAAAAAGAAAATATGACTACCTTCTGTGAATACTAGAAAAGCTAGAGTTCATTATGATTATCCCTAAGCTTTTGTGCAGGTTTCTTACTCTTGTCTCTGTGTTCTGTATATATTTTGACAGTCTTGTTCTGTGAGTCTTCAAGATTTCTCCCTTAGAAAACTCATGTTTTCAGGGTCTTGCAGATTTTCCCCATTACTCCACCTTTACCTCCATTATTTCCCACTGACTCCCTCACAAATTCCTTATTCTAGTTGTTAATTTATGAATTTGTTATTTTATGAATTTATGAAACAGAACTATTTTATTTTACAAGTTTTGAATTTTCTTCTTTATGATAATCTCCACAATAACTTGTCATGCAGATCTTGTTAGTTACAGTTTGGTTTGGCTTGGCATAACTATAGCCCTCATTTCTGGGCACAGACTTCTATGCTAACTTTTTCATATCATACAAGCCATTTCTAAGCCAACTGATTTTGACAGTGATCAGAAAGAAATGCCACTGAAATTTTGACTGCTCCACACAATCTTTCCATTTCAAAATTATTTTTTAGCATTATTCCATGAAAGCCGTTTTTTCCACATCATTTTTTCTTACCCAAACATTTGTGTACTGAGTTCATACAGCTCCCTACATGTGTAACTAACCATAAAATGTCTATATGAGAAAAAGATGCAACTACAGTTATACCCAAATACTTTATCCTTTCCCAAGACTCTATCATTTCCCAAATGGTTTCTTATAATTTATTTTTTTTTTTTAATCTTCTATTACTGTCATGCTTTGACTGGCTCAGAATTGAATGGACATAAATATGGGTGAAATAATTTAGCCAGTGAAATAAGGAACATCAGTGTCAGTCACAATGTGTTTTTAAGACCTGGGCTCCATAAATGTTCATGTAATATCATCTTCCTACCAGGAAAAGGTTTGTGGAATGCAGAGATGTTGGATAATTACAGTTTAGAAGTCCTCAATAAATGATTATAATTTTTTTTTCTCTCTCTCAACTGCAAAAATGTTATAAAACTGGAATTATGAAAAAAGAAGCACTAAGTTTAGTTTAAAAATATCAGTGAATGGGCATATATAAAGAACAGAATTTTTGTTTGTGATCCCATATAAACAAAGTGTTTCTGTTCTATTGATCTCACTATGAATGTGTTTAATGTGAACTTTTGTTTAATAAACACAATTTGTTAGTAGTTTGCAATAAATTACAACAGTCAACTGCTATATTACCATAAAAATTGAAACATTAATAGAAATTTAAGTCCATTGTAACTGATTGATACAGATTTGTGTGTCTGATATCCTTCTGTGTTCACATATGCATCTGTGTATTACTGATGACATGTATTAATGTTAAATGCACATGTTTGTATTGATATCAAGTGAGTAGTTCATAAATGCTTTGGGTATGCCTTACTAGAAAGCATACAAGTTATCCTTACCCTTTCAGAAAGATGAATGTATTAATAGCATGTAATCGAAATAGAATTTTAACAAGCTATAAATGGAGTTGCTATGGAGAAATATCATGATATGATGGTATTTAGGAATGTGTACACTTCCATGATTGCCTGCAGCAGTTCCTTATAGAGACCACTTCTGTACACTCATCTTTCTTTCTACTGACCAATTTGTAGTCTAGCAAACAGTTCACACAGTCTCACTGATTACTGCGTGTATAGTGTTACATGCAAAACAATGCTTCCCCCAAAAGTGACCATTGAAAGTCTTAAAATTTCATTTTCTGGAGGACTGTGTTTTACCCAGTGTGAAATCAGGAGGGCACATGGAAATAAATATAAACAACTGGAAACTATAGAAATACTTATGTTATGCACTTAAAATGCCTTAGAATGACTTTCATACATCTTTTCTCTTAATACAGCAGGCTATGGGGGCAAAAAGCAGCTTTTCTCATTAGGCTTTATGAGAGTGCTTTTTTGCTACATATGCCTAGTAAATCATTCATACATTTTTCAACTCCACCAATATAAACATGTGATCTTTCGTTGTGTGAAGGAATTGCTAAGATGAGTTCAGCAAGTAGAACAGAACTGAGCCAGAAGTGGAGAGGACAAGAGAGGAGAGAGTGAGCTCATCATCTCCTGTACATCCAGATGCAGAATTTTCTCTCACCTACCTTCAAGAAGGAAGAGAAAGAAGCAATGTTTTACCCCTGCTACAGGAAATGCCTTCCCAGAAGTCAGCACAGTAGGGGTACTTTTAGCTGCCAAGTTGCTTCTTTGCAGCTTAGCAGGAAATATTTTCCATCTCCTTTAATTCCCTAGGCACATACACAAATCAATCCAGGTTGCTGGCACACACTACTTTTGCTTGGACTTGCTAGTTTCATGCAGGCAGCAGAACATGGATTTGCCAGTCTCACCTTTAGTCAACCTGTCCCTCTCAACAGAGAAAAGTTTACAGTAAACCTAAGAAAAATAGTAAAGATAGAACATTGGTCAGAAGATTGGAAATAAAAAGCAGCATGGAAAGCTAATAACTTATGAGATTTTAATTGAAATTTCATAAGCATGTGCTCCTTGAGTTGCTAAATCACTCCTCCCTATAATTTAAGCCACAGTCCAAACAGTGGAGGTGTTCAGTGTTCAGTGTTCAGAGCAATCTGCCATGTTTCTAAGTACTTTTCTGAATGAGCTTCCTCTTTTCCACACTTATATGTTTTTTGGAGTTTCATTAGGGGTATAGAAGTAATTCTTATGGTTATAAAATCTGCATAAATGAGTCATGCTGCTTGATTAACTATTGAACTGCATTATACAATGCTTTATAAATTATTTTCAATTTTTTTTTGAGTCAAAATTTATTTGTAGAACAAACATGATCTTTAAGTAAGTAACTCATGGCCATTCAGAAATTTTCAGATTTTAGTTTCAGAATTAAGACTTAACAGTTATTAACCCTAACAGATGCATGTATTTGCAGAAACTTTCTGGGAAATTTTCAAGTATAGGTTCCCTAAAATTCTCCCAAAAAGCTTTTCAGCCAAGTTTCATTAGACAAATTTTGCAAAATTGAACATAAGCAATTCTGCTTCTTTTTGCTTCAGCAGAGGAGCTTACCTTCTCACTGGAGCGAGTACCACATGCATAACACTTGGTTCTAGGTTATCTCACAAATGCTTGGTGTGTGCTCATGCTCCCATGCTTACATACTCCCTTCCTCCTTTTGATTTAGCAGTGAAGGTGTCAAAATATTACAAATGAGACACTGGTGTATACTGATAGAAATGCAAGATATTTACCTTGGTACTGCTTTGGTTTAGAACAAGTCCTGACTCATTTAGATTGCACTGTTCTTCAGAGAGCATGTAATCGAGTCCCCATCTGCGGAAGCAACATCCACAAGGATTCTCCTATCACCTTTACCTACCATTATCCACTGCTCTGTCTAGCCTCATTTTGAGCTGATGTCTGAAACTTATGAATGTCTTCTTTACTATGCCATCCTTTTCCTATTCAAAATTGTATTTCCTTACATCTAGAAATTATTCCTGGGCCTATGACATTTATCTCTAACTAGGTAACTATTCAGCTAATTCAAAATATATATATTTTCTATACTTTCTATAATCAGAGTCTATGACCTGCATCATTAAAGGTATTCTTTCTTATACTAATTTTATTTGAAAAAACCCACTATTCTAAATTTTGTCTTATCCATACCTTAACCATTCCGAAAAAAAGCTTTTGCCTAAAACTCAGCCTGTTCCTACTCATCTTTCATAATTAGTCACATTCTGGCTTGTAGTTATTTTACATTCCTGCAAATGATTAACATAGAAATGCCTGTTCTTTTTTCATTTTTTTCTTTTTTTTTTTTCAGACAAATGCCTTATGTCGCAAAACACAAATGTATAAATGGAAAGCTCAGTACTTGCACATCTTTGTCTTTGGTTTCTATTTATGATGTATTAATCTTTGTAGTTAAAAAAAAAAAAAGAAATAGTACATCTAGAAATATGTGTCTGGCTTCTGAGACTGTCCTCTGACTGTCAGTTTTCTGTTTTACAAGGCATGCAATGATCTTGCTCAGAAGGGTGCTCATGTGCTGCACTGACCTCTTTTTTTCATTGGTCAATAACTTGTCAATGGCTTTGTATGTACCTGCTAAATGAGTTTCCTTTCATAGAAGTTTGAAGAGGAGTGAAGTTGCCAGATGGCCCTTTAACTTAAAAGCTGTCTGTGACTGGGGCCAAAAACAACTGACAAAACAAAGGGAGGAATTGTCCACACTGAATACACAAGCAGATGCAGGACAAGCACAACAAGAGTTCTTTCCAAAAGGAAAACATGAGACAGGTCAGACTTGAGAAAAAGGGGGGCTAGAACAATTAGTGTGGTATAACAATGGGACCTATTATGACAGCTCTATCAGAAGTGGCAGTTTCTACCTCTTGTCCTGCCTGACTACTGTATTATCTGCACTTCATACCTACATTATAGCTTACTGGAGATCAAGATCTAATGCATAATTTTCTTCTTCAGTTAGTTGGTGTCTATATGATATTAGACCAAATATGAATATAAATTTACATTATAAGTACTCTTGAAATGTACCAGTGCATGTGGTACCAGGAAGATAAGACTCATGGCAACATAATAGATTAGATTATTCCCCAATCAATTAACTGTCCTGTTTCAGTGAGGAAGACCCACAGGGACATGCTCAGTCTTAATGCTAAGGGCCTTTCCAGTTCTTCTGTGTCCCAAAGCTGGACACGAAGTGAATACTTGAGGACTGTATTTTAGTTGAGAGTGAGGAAACGTTTTAAAACAAAGTTCCAATTTATTCAAATATATTACAAGCACTCAGAAACCTAACTTCCAAACTAATAAAGGGGTATTTTTATTTCAAAGAGGTGTACAAACTCTCCCTCTATTTTCTGATCTTTCTATAATATAAAAGGCCTAAAATCTTAAATTCTTATTAAGGCAAAATTTTAGTTCAGGTGTCAGAATAACAGCCATTCCCTTCCTTAGCTATTGGTAGCTGTTGTGAAGTTACACACTTTCCAAGATTCCAAAACATGCTACAAGATTTCAATATAAATAACCTCTGGATTATAAGTAAAAGCAACTAACAGCAGCGATGTTATATGCTTTGTTGATAGTATAATGCAATGTTTAATGGGTTCCTCTAGTAACCATCCTTCCCCAGAAGCCATTGGCTTGCTTCTTGTTTTACAAAAACCTCCTTGGGTCTCATTTTATACATATTGTAAAAGAGCAGCTACCCTCATGAAAACTTTATATCTTCCATAAATAGCAACTTATTTAGCTTTGAAATAATATAACCAGAAGCTTCTTCCTTCCCTAGAGTAGTTCATTAGTGGAAGGAACAAAATTATCACAATACTTTTGGCTTTGGTGTGGGAAGGGGGAAATTAATTTAGGCTATTATCATTGACAAAGAAAAATGATTGGAAGATAAAATAAGAAAACTGAAGACAGCTATATTTTTTCCTGGCTGCTTTAATTTCTGTCAGAATTTTTCAATATAAATAGAAATCAGCTTTATGAAGAAGACAAGATGAATTATTCCAAAGTAAGCAGCAGGTATGTTAATTTCTTTATTATTTATATAAAAGACGATCTAAATTATTAATCATACTATGGCATATCAGTAGTAATTTACAGTTTTATGTCTTACATAATGCTGCCATAGCCTAGTTAAGAAATGGTGAACGCATAATCAGTTATATAAACTTAAAATAAAACAAAACTTACTTTTATTAAATCAGAATTAGTTTTTTTTTTTTTCCCAGAACAGAAGATAACTCTTAATGTTACACATTTCTTACAGGAATTGCTGCAAAGCTTACGTTTTTAAAGGTAACCACTGAGTTTTTCTTACAGAATTTTGAGTTTTGACAGACTTTGGTTTTAATTTTCCGAGTTGAATCATGAAGCATGGCAGCACAGAAAAAGTATTGATAAGTGAAGCAGTTCAAACAACATGCAGAACAAGTCATCATATTGTGTCATCTCTTACATGTCAGTTACATCAGTCTCATACCATATTTGAAAGAGGAGTGGGATAGTAGTAGCCATGAAGAAAGAGAATAAAGGGGGTAAGTTATCTAGCTATTAAAAGCATGTAATCCTTCTAACTTCCCAGAAGTCTTTCCTAAAGGCTTCCTTTTCTGGTTTTGTTTTTTTTGTTGGGTTTTTTTTAAAAAAAGGCTTTGATCTTATTTACTTCCCTCAAAGGCTTAGAAACAAGGGAAAAGTCTTATAAGAACTGCTAAAGAAATAATAGCACTTAATTTGTACTTGGAGCTGAAAATCTCCAAAGCACCCTACAAACATTGACTAATTATCACACAGAATCACAGAATCACTAGGTTGTAAGGGACCTCTAAGATCATCAAGTCCAAACCATGCCCTACACCTCCACTAAACCATGTCATCAAGTGCCATATCCAGTCTCTTTTTAAACACATCCAGGGATGGTGACTCCACCACCTCCCTGGGCAGACTGTGCCAATATTTTATTATTCTTTCTGTGAAAAACTTCTTCCTAATATCCAACCTGTACCTTTCTTGGTGCAGTTTGAGACTCTGTCCTCTCGTTCTGTCTGTTGCTGCCTGGTGAAAGAGACCAACCCCCACCTGTCTACAACCTCCTTTCAAGAAGTTGTAGAGAGTGATAAGGTCACCTCTGAGTCTCCTTTTCTCCAGGCTAAACAACTCCAATTCTCTCAATCTCTCCTCACAGGGCTTGTGCTCCAAGCCCCTCACCAGCCTCATTGCCCTCTTTTGGACGCGCTCAATCATTTCCACATCCTTCTAAAACTGAGGGGCCCAGAACTGGGCACAGTACTCAAGGTGTGGCTGTGATCTTATCACAAGATCAGTTTTGAAGGAGAGATGAAAGTTTCTATGTTAATAAAATAGTTCAAAAATTACTCATCAGTGTTACACGTCTTGACTCAAGGTGAAGGAAATATATAGTCAGAGAATTCAGAGGTTAAAGATTCATAGGTCTTCATCCACATCTTGTGCTTAATCTAAGTTCCAGGTTTAACATACCTTGTAATTATTAGGAAAATAGAAAATGAATTACATCGTTGATAAATTATATTCTCATAGAAACCTACAATTATACAGTTCAAAAACTCTCATATGATAATTTATAATAAATATATTTCTACTTATTTATTTATTTTTTTCGGGAAAGGTCAATGAATCGTTTTCCCTGTGTGCAAAGTAGAAAAGTCTTCCCAGGAGCTAGAAAGTTCATATGTCTAGTGAATATGTTACCCCCTTATTTGTGGAGAATGACAAGAAGGAATTACCATATACAAGGCCCCTGCTTAGGAAACTGGCTGTTGGGTACAATTCAAAGAATCCATGAAGTTGCTCCAAAGGACTATGGGTGTCACCTCCATTTATCTACACTCACTTCCTATGCTGGTTGTCAAAAGTGTTTGATTTCTTATGTCAAGCTGCCATTTATTATGGACACTGTTCATCTCAATAAAGGGAGGTGTCCTTAACAATCAGGTACTCTGACACCTATCGTCGACTTTCTCTTTGTTTGTCAACTCTACAACTGAAGAATCAGAGAGGTGACAACTGTGAATTTTGTATCTACAGGATAGCTCATCTGTGAAGGGTGATTATTACTGCTTTTTGTGAGCTTTTGAATTACTTAAGTCTTTCTCTGAAGTGAAAGAGGAATAATCATCATCCTGTACTGAAGAGATTTTATTTGTTCTGGAAGAAACTGTGTGTTCATAAAGGCCCATATTTTAGTATGGAATTAGTAAGCACATCAGCTAGTCAGCTTTTATTTCTGCTTGCTAGCCCTAAGGAGGAATGTTAGCCTTTACTGCTCCCACAGAAGGAGTACAAGCTCTCTGGCAGGAGGAGATGTTCTATGGAACGTCAGGAACGTACGTCATTGGGAATAGCAACCCACAAGCTCTTATTTTGTAATGATCTTATTTTGTACTTATTTTGTATGGGCAGTGAATGTTGCCTTAATACATTAACACACTGAGTATCGTATTGTCCCTGACTCAGAAGAGATTGCCCTTAAATATTTCTAATTTTAAAATGGATATAAGCTATAAAATTCAGAGTATGCTTTCAAGACTAATCCCTCAAAGAGGGATAGCAATACGATGTCTCACACACTGCAAGTGTATTTGCTTTGAGTATTTTACTTTTTATACATTAAATAGAATTGTATTAATTTCAATGAATTTAGGGTCTATAATCATGAACACTTTAGTGTCTTCACTCTGTAATTTTTATCTGGATGATGTCACATTTCTATTCTTACTCAGCCATTTGCCATTTAAAACATTTAACAGCTCTAATCACACTTAGCGATTCTGTTTTCACGATCTTAAGCTTTTGCCATGCTGAAAATGTAGGCACTGATTCATAGGCTTTGTAAATTGAAATTTGAAAATTGCAGTACATAGGGTTTACATACAGAGGGAAACTTACTGTGGCCAAAATTCTGGCTTTCAGAAACTATCAAGTCATAACAATAAAGAAAAAACACACAGCTCTGTAGTTTTCTGTCAGCCTTTTTCACTAAGGTGGTGCTGCTCTGAAGGAGCAAAATGCCTTTTTCAAAACCGGTGCCTTTCTTTTTCAGTAATTTTCAGTAGCTGCTTTGTAACATTTGAATCTTACTAGAAAACAAGACAAAAAATTGTCAGAGGTTTACAGTGGTTACCAGATTGTGTTCTAAAGGACAGAAAAAGAAAATGCTGCAGAAAATAATTACAGTGTAGGAACACTTATGACTTACTTGAGAATTAAATGAAAAAATCTCTCTTTTAGCTCTCTTTTTTTTTTTTTTTTTTTTTTTTAAAAAA